>JAAOEG020000031.1:5396472-5409327 GCA_011763625.2 Papilio bianor | reverse complement strand
GTTACATTTGCATAATCAAATAACGTACATACCTATCTCGTTTTTCCAAATATGAGAATAACGTAAATTTAGCGTTTGTTTCGTTTGCCAAGTGTCATAATGATAGAGCGGGCACAGGTCGCTTCCCGCGCGCCTCATAAATACTGGCGATGCAAAAACGATCGCTGCCAAACTATAACTGCCTTTGTTTATGAATATGACTTCTGTACTAAAGTACGAATAATTTCCTGTAAATAACCATTTGCAAAATAAATTAGAAAGCTTTATTACTACAAATATTATTTTATCTAAGGTGAATTATAACATATTTTTAAACTTTCGTGCGACATTATTAAAATAAAACCAAAATAGCTAAATCACGTATAATTTGATCCGGTGTCGGCACCGAATAATTTTATCGCTCTTCGAGAGCAGGCGCGCAGTGAGAACCGCGCCGCGAAACCACCACTCCCACTCACTTTGAAGAAGAGCCCTCGATGGGCGCGAAAGTAGTCGGTGCCGACACAGGATTAAATATTCGTGAGTTAGTCGTTTTTAATTTGTTATAAAATTATAATAGCATAAAATAAAACCTAAAATTTTAGTTTTAATTTGCTAATTTTAGCTTGATTTTTGATTTATGATATTTATGTCCTTTGTTTATTTTACTAACTATAGTTTAAAATGTTATTTCTCTGTGTATAATTTATTCTGCTCACTACTTACTATGTTTGCTATTTACCTTATCGTCACAATAAAATTAATCTATTTCGCCTACTTTCCAAAATAATCAACGGTTTCGTTGGTAACATTAGAAGGATAAAAAGCGATGTAGCGTGACTAAATATACCGTGGCAATCTAATATTATGCGAAATCACAAATTATAAATGACTCCCCTAATACCGGCTTGTTATTTCTGGGAAATAGGTGTATTAAATAGAATTCTTACTTCATACAAAAAAGTATAATGGGAAAACGAAATACGTGGTTAAAGCTTTTGCAATCGCTGCAGTATGTTTCATTTGTTTTTAAGTCCAGTGTATTTTGATGCATAAGTGGCGTGTACAAGCAAAACCATTAATGTAAATTTTTCAAATCGATATTTTATTATTTTCACACCATGTTTTGGTTAACGTCATGTGCGTCAACAGGTGCACCTGGGGAACTGCCCCGAATCGAAAAATAATGTAAAATAAACAAGATCACATTAATTGTAGATTGAGAGCGTCGGTGGCTCAGTGGTTAAGAGTTTGACTTGTTATCTGTGTAGAAAAACATTGTGACGCAACCTGCACATTTCGGTGAAGAAATTCAAATATATGTGTAAAATCCACCCACACTGAGCCAACGTGGTTGACTTAGGTCTAGTCAGTCCTCACTTAGGGTAGGCATCAAACCCCTCGGTAGGTACGTATAGTGAGCTGATGAAGGAACGATGTTTTGGTTGACGTTAAGTGTCACCAGAAAGGGGGGTGCTTCGATTTCCCGGTGTGGGAACTGCCCTGGATTAAAAATATAAATTAGATATAAGATTACTTCGAAAAATACCATATTAATGACAACTGAAGACTTAGACTAGACTATCGTCCGGCGAAGCTTATGGTTGACGTTTAAAACTACCAATATTAACTAAAATAAATAAAACTAACAACTTGGTTTTTAATTTTTTATTGGTCTTCAAATGTGTTAAAAGGCAACCTTTAAACATATCTGATACTTGCAAGGGTTCGCTAATGTTCATTGTAAAGAGTGGTACACTAACATTTTTCATGTCCATCTTTAATAACACGTGCTATTCATAAGACAAATGTACATCGTTAGTGAAACAGGCCTCACTAAGCATTCCCTACATCAATGTACAAAGCAGTTTTTTTATACTTTATTATGTTATATATTTTGGGAATGTTTTCCGGTATCTCTTAATTAGATACAGATGTCTTGTACAAGTCAGATATTCGGGAAACATTAAGGGACCGCGGGAAAACATCTTTATACATGTTTTATTTTTAAGAATCCCTTATTTTCATTAGAATCTTTATTATTTCGTAGACTTAATAAAAAAACTGCCTAAAGGTAATACGGTTTCGGTTCGTTTCGGTTTTAATGGTAATTTTCAACATATTTACACAAACACATTATGTTAATTCATCATCTCCTTGGCCTCATCCCGCTCACTTAGAGTCGGCGTACAAGTTTTAAAAAAACTTAATGTTTTGGCTTAATTTTACGGCCAGTCAACTTGAAAGTAAATTAAAATAAAATATTTATTTTTAAAGTAAATAAAAAATGAAAATGCAGTCATAAACATAATTATATCTATATTAACTGCATTCTATAATAAAGAATTTATCTGAACGTTACAAAAGAAAAGTGTTAAATATTTCATTCACTCAATAAACAGTAAATTTTAGTCCAATATTGTTAGTATAATAGTTGTTATATATGGATCTTGTATGATATTAGTAATGGAGGGCGCGTGGGTCTGCAGAGCTTCGTTATAAATACACAAAAACTTTCCTGTTCGACTTCCGCAACTCTTATTTATGAATATGACATCCGCCTGGGGGCTGTCCGCGTGTCTGCTATAGGCATATGGGGAAAGATTTTATTAAAATTTACAAGCTTGTATGGGAATTTTATTTTTAGTTTATTGTTTCTTATCGCAAAAGAATGAAGATAAAAATATACTGTTGTATTTATTCAGATTTTTTAAAATATTTTATTCATTTTGCATTCTTTATCGTAAACAAAATTTGTAGGTTTTGTCACTTTAGAAATTAGGTAATATGGAACGAAAGTTGATTGTGTATTAATATTAAAAAAACATACTTCCAAACATTTATATAAAATTGTAATTTTTTTTAAATCAACGTGATACAAAGATATAAATTTGATACAATAAATTACATTCCAGGTGTTTCAGGTGTTGGTGAAACAAAACGTGGCCGTATATTAGAGCTGGCTGGAACTTTAGTTAATTTTATAAAATCCTTGAGCGCAGCGCTCTTAACATATTATGCATTACTAGATTAAAAAGATTAGCTGCACGAATTATGTTTAAGTAAAAATTTGTGATCTGGTTACAACAATTATAATGCAAAGAAAAATTTCTGTCCGTGAGTGTCAAAGTAACCTTTTTGTTTTAATACGTTATGCTTATATAAATAATTAAAAAAATAAAAAAATAAAAAGACCGCCTTTACCCGTGTTGCATCCCACCTTGGCACAGGTGGTTTACAATAATATAGGTTGTCTGGATACCACGATAAGGACACTGTACAGGACACCGCCACGGGAAGCAGGCGCACGTGGCCACCAAGATGACCAACTGACTAGTTGGTCCACCGCATCTCTCTCTTTTAGTATATTTTGACTTGAATCACATTGCCTGCTTGAAACGATAATAATTACACCTACATACCCGCACTTGTTCACACAGACGCATGCGACAACAAGACGGAAGTCAAACACTACAACCCGTAACTAAAAAAATGTTGTGTTTATGAAATAAAAAATATATTTATGAATAATACTTTTCTTTGGTTATATGTACCAATGTGATTATCCATTTTCGAATTACATATGTACAATTATCCGACGTACTTACGGAGAAGGAAAACATCGTGATACAACTTGCACATTTCTGCATATAAATTCAAAGATATGTGTGAAGTCTACCAACCCGCATTTGCCCAGCGTGGTTAACTAAGATCAAGTCACCTCTAACTTAGGGTAGGCTCCGAACCCCTTAGAGGGGACCTATAGTGAGCTGATGATGAATTACCTACATCAAATTTAACTACAGTATAATTGTCATCTAAAAGTAGTTCTCGGAGGCTTCAAGTAGTCGTAGTTAGTGTAGTTGTCAGCCAAGTTTCTGCATCTATTTCAAAGTTTATTGGAAGTTCTAAACCGCATTGTTCTAAGTAGGTACAAGTTGTCCTGACAAATTGAGCGGAAATAAGATTGAGAAATCCACGCATTAAATTTAGTGATTTTTATAAATAAATACGTTAAGTATAGAAAAATAGCTGAGCATTGTAGTGGACATTGTCTAACTACTAACAGTGGTAGAGCCCGCCTTATCATCTTCGTACCTATAGGCCGGCTCGCCTACCGCAATACCACGATCACACAGAAACAGGCGTGAAATGGAAGCAATTCTGCGTTTCGTTTGATGATTGTGAGTGCCGGAGGCCTTATTTTAGTCCTCTTCCCTTGCACAAATGCAAAGGATGAGAGGATGGGAAGGAGAAGAGGTTTTATGGTGGAGGTGGCGGTAGTGAGATACATAGGTTTAGGATTTTTTTTTATGTGCGCCTCCTCCTTTTGATTAAAGAAAGGCAACATCTGCAAATGCGGATGTCTATGTGCAGCGATAGCTTAACTATTTTGGCGAATTCTGGTCACCGCTTGCTCGTTTGTCACCTTGTATTATAAAAAAATATACAGAATGTCTTTTGTGAAAATGAAAATTGTGTCTCACAATTTCACCTCCTCCTTTTCAGTCATAAGATGCCCACTACTGTGCATAGGCCTCAAAAGTTCAATTGAGCTTCAATTCAGCTGATTTCAACTGCTGACGTACTAGAGAGAAACATCACTACAAACGTAGGCTGATAATATATATATATTTATTTTATATACAGTTAATTAAAATAATGCTTTAATAAAAAAAATTAGAACGAAATAATAACATTCAAGATTTGAGATAAGAAAACTCGTAAGTACACTATAAAAACTTTAATTAAATTTGATTGCTCAAAACTCTCCTTCACCTTAACGAAAGATAAAAAAGAAATAAAAAGTTTCGTTAATCATTAATTGTAAATCGTAAGATTGTAAGTGCACTAAACTTATAAAAACTTTAAATTGATGTAAAATATAATATTAAGTAGCAATAGTACAAGATATTTTTTTAAAACTCTGTAAAACAATAGCTAATACGGTAATAAATGAAAATTGAAAGGCTTTCCGAACCCGAATAATAAATTTAATATGTATAAATAATAGGAAATTAAGTATGTACGTGTATATAGTTTTAAAATTGCAGCTGGTTTTTAAAATTAAAGAATTAAATCGTTCTTGGCCCACAAATGCCAGGGGGAGGAGAGGGCGGCACAGCGCCGCCCATTAAAAAAAAGTTTATTTCGAATACCACCATTCGGTTATTGTCGTAAACCAATTTATTCAAGACTAGAGCTTATTTGGAATGGTAAAGAAATATTAGTAATTTAACCAAAAATCTGCTAATATTTTATTGAGTTAATATGGATACTGACCGATTTATAATTTGATTTTACCTTAGTAGGCTGTTGCGGTCACCGGTCTCGGGATTGCGCGGCCAGTGCGCAAAGTCAATCTTTTTAGTTCGTTTATTTTTGACTTTTGTTTGTGTCATCTGAAAAAAATCAAAATTAGTGTTGTCAATTATTTTTGGTATAATGAGTGATCTTCATAAAACAAGGCTTTTCTCTTTTTATATAATATAATATAATAACAAAATTATTTACATCTAATAAGCTATCGAAGTCTTTATTATCACACAACATAGACCTGTATCAATTTTTCTAGTGCATGTTGCGTCATAATGTGTTTTCACCGAATCGTATTCTAAATATAATATATTTAATATAATAATTATAATGTTGTCTCAATGTTAATATTTCGTGCTTAAATTTTATGAGTTTATATAAGATTGCTTTGGAGTCGAATTTCTAATTAATCATACCGTATTCGAGATTTTAATTAATTAGTAAAACGTAACCAACCCCGCTTCCATATTAAAACTCTTTCGTTAAAATTTGTTTACGATAACTCATTAAATAGACATACTTTGTGAATATTACAAAGATGCCTGTTGCGGCCCGGGGGTTATGTGGCCAATGCGCAGTCGACCTCTAAGGAGTTCGTCTGCGCACCTCCTTAAAGTTCGACTGCGCACTGGCCGGTTGGTCTATTATATTTGATTTTTGTTTTCTCTTGCTTCTAAATTGGTGTCGCCTTTCGTTTTTATTATAATTCTCATCTTGGTGTAGCTCGTCATTTGTTTTATTTATAACACATTTTATTACCTTTAAATAATTAATAATCAGATATCGAAGTCTTTTGCCGTGAAACAATGCCAAGATCACGTTCAAAGATTTTGGGAATGTTTGAATGATAATATTTTTCTATCATAGATAGCGACAGTTTAGCGGTCGGCTGTTAAAAATAAATAGTTATGGTACATAATTTCTGTACAAAGAAAATTTTCATTATATATGTTACAACTATGTTTTGACGGGTATTTCGTCGAGTGTTAAAAAAATAGGATGTATACTATGTGTTATTCGAGACTATGTTCAATACCTGTGCCAAATTGCAATAACATATGTTAAACTTTTGCAGCATTAAGTAGATTAATATAAAAATCAAAACGAACGTATCCCGCGGAAATCGAACATATTTTCCAAACTATGTTCTAAATCTGTACCAAATTTCATTCAGCTCTATGAAGCAGTTAAGAAGATACATTGAAAATACTTTCGCATTTATAATATTAGTATGAAGTAAGATAAGACGTAATATTATTGAAACCTAAATCTTAATCTTAATCTTAATAATATTATAAATGCGCAAGTTTAGATGGATGGATGTTTGTTCGAGTTGGTAGTCTAAACGGCTGAACGGATCATGCTGAATTTTGCCATTGATATAGAGGATAGTCTGGAATAACACAAAGGAAACTTTTGATACCGGAAATAGTTACGGTTCCCGTGGCATAAGTAGTTTTTTGTTAGTTACATATTATAATAACTCGATAATTCCGCAACGGTTCAACGTATGTTACTGAAATTTAAATAATTTAAAATTTAATTCCGGGCGGACGGATTCACGGGCGACAGCTAGTAAAGTATGAAATAAGTAATATTAGTTTAATATTTTTTTATTCTGTAAGTTTAAATACATATTTATAAGTTTGGAGTAGAGGCACTGTAAGTTAAAACAATAGATTTATTCCTATAGCAGCTGTAGAGGTACCAATATATTAAATAAGTATCTCGTCTAACAAGGTTTTAATAAAATAGTTGAACAAAACAAAAAGCGCATATTAAATGTTTCGCTCGAATATTAAATATTTCAGGTGACCGCTGACCCACGCTAAGGTTCACGTATAATCTCTACTTAATTCCTTATATCCATGATCATACTTTATAATGCATATTATTTATTCATACACAATTCAGAGCACTTTAAAAAACGGTATTAGATGTATTCATTTTTAATTTTATAATGAATATTTGTGATCATCATTTGCTCGCTATACATCCCCACTAATGGGCTCGGAGCCTAGCCAAGTTAAGGATGACTAGGCCATAGTCAACGCTGGCCCAGTTGACTTCACAAATATGTTTGAATTTCTTCGCCGATACGTGCAGTTGTGATTGCTGTCATAAAATTAGGTTTTAAGCAAGATTGATTGTAGATCGTAGATTTACAATTATATTGATTTAATTTATTTTTATTTATACTTTACTTGCGCCCTTTGTTTGTTTGTGGGTTTACACGGATCATTTTCCTTAACACGAAACACGTGTTGTAAAAGGAACAAACAAATGAAGCTTATATGACCAATTACGTTGAAGATTTTTTCATAAAGAAGAACGCAAACGACATTGGTAATTGCTCATGAACTTTTACATGTACTTCGCTTGAAAGAGGGAACTTTATTGGGTCATTGGTGTTCTCTTGACGTGAAATAGCGAATTTACGTCACTAATAAATGTTCCACTCTAAACAAGAGTGGGATATAAAATTTAGAGCTCCACTTTATGTTTCATTTTTACTATTGGTTCATTCATTTTCTTAATTATTTATATGTGAAAACTATAACGATTTGATAGTTAAGACCAGATTATCGTAAATCGTAAAAAGCCACTGAAATTCGAATGTCTAAAATACTTCTCACCAAATAGCCACGAGTAGTCTTTTAGCGTATGCAGACAAATATAGTATCGTACGTCTCTTGGGCAATTTACTAGAATTCATCCAAAACACCACCTTTTAGCAAATTATCATGTCAATGGTACACCAGGTTTTTTCTTCCAAAACGATCCAAACTCTCCTTGTTGTTTTTCCTCCTTATAAGCACCATATAATTTTGCTTTTTAATTTATCTATCTCTGGTAATGATAACAGTCTCTTTTAATACTTATTTCGTAAATCACCTCCTTTTTACTTGTGTAATTTTTAAAATATTGTCTGATTCAATCACGCACATAACCGTATGACGACAGGGTCACGAAAAGTAACGATAAGAAACAGCTCATAAACATGAGACGTGATATTTTACTTACTTTATTTCAAGCCCCGACAGAAAAATACCAATACGTGGATACTTGAATATCGACATTGACTCAATAATTCACAAGAAAAAAAAATAATCAGTCAATTACGTAATAACTATTAATTTGCTTGAAGCAAATGTACGTTTTAGAGTTTTTGCTGTACCAATTAATATGTATATTTTT
Organism: Papilio bianor; assembly: GCA_011763625.2. Classification (NCBI taxonomy): domain Eukaryota; kingdom Metazoa; phylum Arthropoda; class Insecta; order Lepidoptera; family Papilionidae; genus Papilio; species Papilio bianor. Next base: position 5,400,834 of record JAAOEG020000031.1, on the reverse strand, counting down.
GTCAAGCTAGTTCCTGTTACATCTCCTATACTCATATCCGATGCAACTGTGACGTCATTGGCATTAGGCTTCTGGGCGTTATAAAAGAGTATAACTAACAAGTCGTATTTTTGCGAAAATGATTGATAATTCTACTATTCGTCTTCCAAGAAAAATCTTGTTTACTTATCCGCTTCTCGAAATAAAAATAAGGAATATATCCTTATAATTGTCACTTTGATCGACATATATGTATGATCCACTTAGATCCACTTAACTTGATACTTTTTAGTTAAGATATAAGAAAGCAAAAATGTCATAGTGTCCGAGTTACATGTCGTGAACTAAACAGGACATGTTTCATAAAATATTCCCACAGAATCGAATTTAAGAGAATAAAATTGAGTTGATAAAAACTTTATAGGAAACATAGTTTATTAATCTGAAAAAGTTTATCTGATGGTGACTTTTGTACAATCTTTTCTTCAACTTCACTTTTATACAAAATGTAATGAGTATGTTTACAAATCTTGCAAGAAAGATTTGAACCACTTCCAATAGACCGATTGACCTGAAACTTGGTATACCTACGAACTTGGATGACAATACAATAATGTGGTGCCATGGAGCTGGTCTGATGATGAGGTTGGAAGGCGACCATAGAAACTTCGGTTCTTGTGGATCGATTGAGCTGAAATTTGGTATGTCTTCGTAACTTCGGTAACAACACAATAATAAAAGTTTGTTGTTATTCTTTTTAAGAAGTTAATTTATTTAATACATAGCACGAATAAGGTAAGATTCAGCCTTTTTATCTTAGATAGTTCGTAATCATTTTTGAATTTCTTACAAACAATTTTATCCGATCTTGTAAAAGAAACGTCTTCTTTGGCAGGGGTTTAATCACTATTGTTTTGACTTTTTTTGCATAATTTGTTCCCAAGACTTTTGCAATTGTATTATTGTTTTGAATCTAATGGATCAATTCAAAATAACGTCTACCCTACTCAATCACCGTCAAAGTAATTAATATCCCCCTAATTAATTCTATTTAAATTATTACTGCCTAATTAGACTTTGGTATTTATATATTATATCATGCTAATAATCAAGATGATATACATGAAATTATAATAAATTGATGAAATTTAATATTTTGGATCTCTCAGTTACATTGTTAATACGAAGTTTAAGCCTTTTTTCTTGTCATGATCACCTACATTATTTAATTAAAGGACATCATATAAAATTATTAAAAGGCACGAATGAAAAATTTAGTTTTGCTTTTGAAAATAAACGGTCTTTTGTGGTTTTTACAGACATAATGTTCGTAAGAAACGGGATTTTTACCACAATTACTCTTACACGCATACAACTGTGCCGAAATATCGATACGAACGACGTAATCGTGTTAAGAATCCTGTTTCTTACGAAATTTATGTTAAATAGTCTACGTCATAGTTTTTGACTATTTTAATCTCAAGTATGTATGCCTTGAATATGCATTTACCATTTACAGCTTTACCGGGATTGAGGTGGCTAGCTAGAGTAGCCTAAACCTCGTCTAAGAGAAACTAGGCTCGCGGGCTCCCTCCCCTCAGGAGCCTCGGCTCGGGCCGTTACTTTCGAATTGGGAGGCCGCCCAGCTCTTAGATCGGTGGACCGGATCTTCGGTGGACGACCCATGGTATGACTGTGCTCAAGGATCCCGAGAGTGGACCTCGTCTTGGGCTGTTAATTAATACGCGTTTTGCATTCCGATTCGAGTATGCCCGGTTTAAGCGCTGCCGTATGAACTGATATATGTAAGTGTATTTGTTGTATTTGAAGGCTTTTTAATCTGCGTTTAAAAAACGCAACTGCAAATGAGAGGACAGTCATTGGAAAACACGATAGATTGGATGAAAATTAATCAGAGCATAGGTGAACTTTGAACTCGTGAGCATAGATTTTTTTAATGAAAAATGCTCGTTATAAAACGGATATTGCTTCCAGGAGTGGTGCAGTTAGATTATCATAATGTTGTTCGACAGTTTCTTTATAATATGAATTATGTTAAACTACACACTTTCTGTACAGTGTAAAGTTTACACACTTCATTGTGTATTCATAAAATATTGGTAAATCCTATATTGGATTTACAGATCTCAGATTGGATCAGAGTACATACTTAATTATCGAAAAACGAATTATAGTACCACTTTAATTACTCGTATCTAATGTGATATTTATATTTCCTAAATAATTTTAATTTTTATTAGTTTAAGCTCTTTATAAAAATAACCACAGTCGTATAAAACAATTTTTGTACATATCGAAGCGATATTATTCGTGTATTTATTGAAACGTAAAAATAATAAGTGCAGCGTACAGTTAGGGGTTAGGTTACACTTATTGCATGTCAGTTTGTCGTTTCGGAGCGGAGTAACATAGTATACAGGCAGACGTGAATTAACCTGGATAGAACTGAAATAGTTTTTTGTACCAAAAACTCGTTTGAAAGCGGATATTGCATCCGAAAGCGTTCCAGTTAGATTGATACAACTTCAACTATTTGTTTTGTGCGTATTTAATCGCGCGAGAGCGGTAAACTGTTGATAAAGATTTTGTGTTGCATTAAGTTAGTATATCTACACATATAATAAAATTGGAGTGTCTGTTTGTAATATTGAAATAACCGTTCCATAAATATGAATATATATGGTGGTACATACACCAAAATAACATTTTTCTCAATTTTTGTCTGTCTACCTGTCTGTCTGTCTGTCTGTCTGTCTGTGTGTTTGTTCCGTCTAATATCTGAAATGGCTGTACCGATTGACAGGACTTTTATTGGCAGGTAGTGATGTAATAAGGAGTAACTTAAGCTACGTTTATTTTAGAAAAAATCGTTCATTTTAGAAAAAGAAAACGAGGACGGAGTCGCGGTCTAGTTTAATAAATAAAAATAATTGTTCTGACCTTTAATATTTCTCAACCTCATATTACTTTACCTTCTTATATTTATCCTCCATTTTTTATCTACCCTTTCTCTTGATTAGTGTAACCAGCAGTATGCTAAAAATGTTTTAAAAATTGATTTAAAGTTCTTCCATGGGACTCATGAATATCGTGTATTCTATAACTATAATTTTGAATATTAAATTAAAGGTATTTTGACTGATATTTTCCGCCTACGTGCTACGCTGCTGCTACGCCGTAGAAGTAACGCAGTTAATCAAAGATTAGAAAATAATTTATAAAAAATACTTTCACTAAAGAATGATATTAATGTGATTATTAATATTTTGGCATTATTTTGAATTGGGCCAGGTTGAGTATCCGTATATAAACTAAAATTATAGCTAAAAATTCCTCGTAGTGCTATAGATACCAAACCTCTGGTACATAAATTATGTACATAAGCAATTGCTTACATACGCAAATCAGTCGTTGAATATGCAACATCTAGTTTGGGGGCTCAGTAAGCATGTGCTTAGACTATTAATTTCCTCATACTGTGTATTTTATCCCTCTTTAATCTGTCAATATCGGCTATTTAACATGTTTGAAGACATAGTTATCCTCTTAAGACCTGTTCCATTTTCTTAGATTATCAGCTTATTTTATCATTATGATTTAAATCTTAATTGGTGATTACAACGGATCTATTAACTAAATATAGCTTGGGGTTTTACCCGATGCGGCTGTTAAGGAATTTACATGTTTTTCGTAATACGACAAATTCTAATATTATATTATATTATAAATTGTTGACGCGTGAAGTCAAATAACTTTATATCTTTCCGTATCCATTGAACTCTGAAATATAACAAAAAAATATTTTGACAGTTTCTAAGATTGACTTTCGAAAAAACTTTCTATCAAGATGTACAGATAATTTGAGACTGGACTCGTTAAATTAATACAATAGCGTATATACAAGTAGACAAACTTATTTTGCTATAAATATTAAAGGAAGGATTAATTTGTTATCTCCAAATTGAAATTGGTTACAATTTAAATTGAATTGGGAAACAATATTAATATCAGACTGCGAACCGAAGCTTAAACTCCTTATGTATGTAGCTACACGTATTATTATACTGTAGTCGAAATGCAGTTTCACGGAGGAAGCCGGTTGTTTGCGCCCGCCGAGGGAGGGGACGGGAAAGGGAAGGGTGTTAGTGTAAAGGAAAATCCATTTAGCTGTTAAACATTGTATTAATCTCACTTCGAGGAATTGCGCCATCCGGAATTTTTAGCCGTCCTGTTGAAAAATACGTTTTAATAAATTAAATTCGCGCAGTTTACTGTTGACTAAGTTATTCTGTTCCTGTCATTGATTTCGCGATTCATCGTGATATAATCTGTAAAATTAGTTTACCTTCAATATTTTGTATT
>JAAOEG020000031.1:5166047-5179694 GCA_011763625.2 Papilio bianor | reverse complement strand
ATGATACCACCACTGTTTATATTGGCTTACAAATTGTATTATATTCTTTTATATTGGCCATTTTGGAGTTTATAGGAAGAAATATAAAATAACGAAATATAACAAAGAATAAGGAAGAATGATGTTACATTTAATTACTTCAATTCGACTTCCTAAGAAATGTGATTTTTTTATTTCCTTTATCATAGATACTTAGAAAGAAAAATAAAACATGCCGTTTTATATTACATTGAAAACGCAAATGGCTATTAAAATTATACGAAAATCCTGGCAGACGGAATTGAAAAATAATTCGACTTTAAATTTTTAATCAACGTAATCGATGGAGGTTTTGATCGAATCAAATGATAGAGCTTAAAGTAACGAACCTGAAGTGCATCGATTCAATCAATCACAATCAAGTTGTTTATTCAAGAACATTTTTTAACCTTAATTAGTTTGTTTAAAACTTAGACACGGCTTACATGTTAGTTTTTTTTTCTCATAGTATATGCTGGCAAAATAGCAAGTGGCAATCTGAATCCTCTAAAATAGGGAAGCGATCCCTTCCTATAGACATCCGTAATTTCAGGTACGCTGCCTACCCTTAATCGACGGAGGAGACGCACAGGAATTGCTTCCACTTTACGTCTGTATTCTGTGTGGTCGTGGTATTGCGTTAGGCGAGCCGACCCATTTATGCGAGGAAGTTAAAGAGGGCATTTTTTGTGACTGGATAGTCACTGTTTGCCATGAAGATGCATTTACAGCTTCACCGGGCTTGAGGTTGGCGCTTAGCCTAAACCACGTTTAAGAGTAACTTAGCTCGACGGCTCTCTCCGGAACCTCGGCTCGGGCCGTTACTTCGTTATTATTACCGGATTGGGAGGCCGCCGAGTTCTTAGGTCGCTTCGGTGGACGCTCCATGGAGTTACTGGACTCAAGGGCCTCCGAGAGGGGACCTCGGCTTTGGCTGTCCTAAAGAGGGCTCTATCACTGTTTTACTCATCGTTCTCTGGGTTGTTTGACACTCATAAACCGAATGGAATCCACGTCACCATTGATGTCTGTGGTCGTGGTATTTTACTAATCGAGCCGGTCAATTCGTACTACAGATTTTTCGTATACTGAAAGTTTGAGGGTCGAATCCCGGCTTTCGACCGAAGGAAATCGTTATTTCATCGACACACGTTATCGTCCGCCGGGGACACATAACATTGTTTTCGAGCTTACAGCTTACGAGTGGAGGCGAATAAATATTGAATTAAGGTTCTGCGCGAAACATGTAAAGGTGTACATGGTCTGAATTTAAAATGTGTGTTACACAACTTTTATATTGCAACCAAAGTTAAATGAAAGATGACCATCTAAGAAACTACGTTTAATCAGTTTTATTTATCTTGTAAAGTATGTTATTGGAAATTGATGATAACTTTCTGAAAAATAGTTCATTGACTCTAATTATTCCAATCCAATAAATACAAAAAATCTCTTAACCTTAGTATTTTTTAATTAAAATTAATACTCTTTTTTAAATAAATTCGTACAATTATATAAATTGGATACCCAAAGTTAATATATCCCATTTCTATAAAGATATTAGAATGCTTTTAAATAATTACATAATATATTATTGTGTTATCTTTAAAAGCTTTATTCAATTTGCTTTAGTCTTTTAACATTTATTTATAATAAAAATCGTTAGAGATATTCTTATTTCAAAACAGTTTATAAAGAAAAATGTGTCCACAATTGTTTCCAACTTAATAGAAAAAGGGCATCAAGCAAACAGCTAGGTAATAACGCTAAAATAATGAAGTGACCGCTATCTTCAGACATTTGCAATAACCTAAGAAGTTGCAATTGTGTTGCCCACTTTTATTCATTCAAAGAAACCCACATTTGCAAATCGTTATAATTGTATTTCAATTACTGTTGAAAAAAACATAGAATAGACAACAAACTCTAGCGATAGTAAGAATAATTAGTAACGGGGAACAATCTGAAAAGCTATTATAATATTTAAAGATTAAATGTATTCGGAGCATGTTCGGAATAGTAAAGCATATCAAAGCACCGTTTGGCGGGATCGACGGCGGGATCCCTCGGGAGCAGACTTCGTAGCAAATTAACTTAAGGTCGCTCTGTATGCAGACTGTGGTGCCGTCTAACGATGTCCCAGACCCTGCGGAACTTGAAGCGTTACCAACTTTACGAAATAGTCTCCTAACAAATTTATACATACTGAACATGAGTATGTTGAGCTCTACTCTTGAGCCCGCTACGTTTCTAATTAGAATTTTGATTATTAAAGTCCGCTTTGTAGTTACTAGATGATCTAGAAGCATTAGAATTTCTGAACGGGATATGTATGTTCCTAATTACGTGATTTTTAAATGTCTTATTCTGAAGCTTTAATAATGGTTTATTAAAAAGTTATTTGTAAGTTTCAAAGTTTAGAAGAAGACTATTAAATGTCATAAAACATAGAAATAACATAGCTGTTTGGTTTAGAAATTGCGTTAACGATAAACATGTTTAAGATATTTGTTACTTGTGATGTTCTAATCTTTTAATGTATAAGGGTTTTTATGGCATTTCTTGACGTAAAAATGTAGGTTATTTAATAGTAAATATTGAACCAATTTCAAAAACTAATTCAGCACAAAAAGCTACGTTACAAAGAAGTAATATATTTATTTATCGTCTGGTTACTAATCTAAGAAACTTATTACTGTAATGAAATATTTGACATTTTACTAATGATTGCAAACCAATCACTGCATAGGTATATTGTGCCTAATAACGTATTGGTCCAAGATACGATAAAACGTTGCATAATTTGATTATCTTCCTTGTTCTTCAACTTGTAAGATCTATAATGAAATAAAAACAACTACACTAATACTTCATCCAGTGATCGCACCGACTAGTTTTAGCCCATCAGGTACTCTTATTCAGGTTCAATTATTATAAAATCTTCATATTAATGATTATAACTTGCAGCCGAGCTTTATTTATATTTATACTTCTATATAATTTTAATTATTTTAAAATGTGTTTTTGATTTTGTATAATCAGAACTAACAAGCAATCGTAATTTTTAACAATTAATTAATCTAATTACTTACCTTATTATATGTTCAATTGATTCGTGAACTATCGGTATTAACAATGCACCGATATCTCTGGAGGCAGAGCTTCAACGATTTGTATATTTATATTGAAAGAATAAATTACTTTTTTATTTGTGTGTCCTAGACTTACATACTTCATAATATATATCAGTGTTTAATTTTACTTGGGTCCATTTCAGATTGATGTATCCAATTTTAAAGATCACCTAAATGTCAAATGTTGGACTATCGTACTATTGTGAAGTTTAACTAGTGATAGGTTATCAAACATCAGTGGCGCCGAACTGGGTCATTAGGGAGGCTTCCAATCAATCATTTGTTTTGTATACTTTTAAAACAAATGTTATTTTAAATTTTATTTAAATAGAATCTTCTTAAAATGTTTTATGATTAGTGGTAGACTGGTCAGAGGTGGAAAGCAAGGACAGCATACTGTGTGTAGCATTGGGCCTATGTCCAGCCGTGGTCAGACAAATACTGAAGATGATAGACGAGTGATTATGACGTTTTCTGTTAAGATACCTCACTTTGACTCCTATAGTATTTACACTTATTTCTACTTATTACTCTACTTAAGTTTGCCACAAGTAGGCTGGAGATTTAGAATAATGAGATAAGTAACTTGTGATCTTTTGATAATAAAAAGATAAACGTGAATTATCAATTAAAAGATTAAGACAAGCATTGGCTCTTATAAAGCGCCGTCATCGAATTATGAAAGCCGCACTTGTCAAGAGAAGAGAAAACAGCAGATAAAAGTCGCCTAAGGAGGCGAGGAGACTTGAGGAGGCATCGCGGGTGTCGGCGGGGTGTTGCGGGGAGTTGCGGGATGGTGGGGTGTGGGGGAAAGAGGCCGAGGGAGGCCGGCGCGCGCCGCTCGATAAATCGATGTGGGTGATACAATGCTATGCGGCGGACGGCCTTGAGCGCTGCAGCCTGCAAGACACACCTCCGCCCTACTCGCAAGTTCAATGCCAACTTTCTGTCTTCCCCCAAACACGTTCTCAACCACTAAATATGTAACAAGCATACCATTCGGGATCACATACTTTCATCACATACTATTACGTTAAATTTATGGTAATATTTTAATACATTTCAATAAAAAAAATTGTTTATCGGAGCATATTATTACAAACAGTTGGTGGAAAAAACGAATTGTAAATTTTGAAATTAATGGTCAATACCATAAATGACCTTAAAAGGTCGTAATTGTTCTCAGCTATATCACGAAGTATACTATTAGAAAACTCTTAAAAGAAATGAAAAGGAAAGTCAAAGACATGTAAAAAGTTCACATTACAGAGTTCTTTGTCGTCTTTTAGTAAATAATTTCAAAATATTATATTATTATCACAAATAATATGAAGTTTCCAAGAGCTTTGACTTTGTCACTTGGCGAGGTGGTCCTAGCAACTCTAATTAGAGTTAATATTTCAAATACGCAGTTACAATATTGTGTACCCAACTTTCGTAAATAAAAAAGAAGTTTCCAAAAGTCAATAACGTCGAGAATATACAAGATATGAAAATTAATTAATTAGTATCACAAGAAACATCCATTTTATCGCCAGCCGCTTTAATGTTGTAAATCCAATTAAATTTATAATAAAGCTACAGAATTATATAAAAACCGTCAAGAACAAGATGTTTCGTTTGTTTTCGAAGCTACAATACAGACGGAGGAGGAGGAGACGGCCTGTCAGCACAAGCAAATACATATTTAATCACACTCCTTAAGTCTTAAGAACGATACATATAAAAACAACTAGGCTTTCTTGAAGGCCGCTTTAAAGTATTTATTAGTTTTCAATGAAAAATACACAAAATATGCAAAGTAAATTATAATTTTTTGAAGAGAACAGATTACATATATTATAATTAATAATGATTTAATTCGTTGATCTACTGATCTTTAAAGAATAGTTACTGAAAACTACGCAAAAAAGGACCACAGAATTTTTTTCTACAAATTGGTTTGTGAATTAAAATGTAAAAACTTAAAATGTCAAATAAAACCAGTCTAACAACAATTAAGCGTTATTGACAACTACGTATGTTTTATAAAAAGTGAAAATATTGTTAACTCTAAATTTAAATATAGCATTAAGAAAAATATGAAACATAAAAAAGGTTTTATGCGTCGTCAACAGTTATATTGATAGCAACATAATTGGTTCCTCCGTTGTTGCGGATGTCCATGGCCCTTGGTGACCTCTTTTCATTAAGAGTTTTCTGCTCCTTTGATATCTATTATTTAAAAAAAACTGTAATATAAACTAAAATCCAATTTAAATCAATCGTGTTTTAAAATTCAAAACCATTTAAATGGAAGCGTGCCTCATATTTAGGAGGAAAAAGCCGAAGGACACTTCAGTTTTCCTTACGAGGAAATTAAATAAACTGTAATCTGTAAATATATAAGGTTTTAATAAAATTATAAAATAATACCAATCGTTAAGGAAAATTGATATTAGTTTGTTATATGTATGTGAGTTGCTATTTCAATTAAAAATGTGATTAATTTTAAAAGATCGCACATCTCTTACATTTCGCATAACAATAAAGATTATAATAAGATAATTCCTTAAAAAACTTGTAATAATTTACGACCATAAAATAGATTGAAAAATCTTATCAATATTATATGCTCGAAAGTTTAGATAGATGGATGGCATGTTTTTTAGAATTTGTCGCCTGAATGGCTAAACGGATATCGATGAAATTTGGCATAGATATAGAGGATAGTCTGGAAGAAGATATATGCTACTTTGATCCCGGAAATAGTTACGGTTTCCGTGGAATACATTAATCATATTTTTTCATGTTTACTCGACAATCTCGCAACGGTTCAATATATCTTAAAAAATAAAACTTAAAAATAAAACAGTTTCTGGAAGAATACATGGCTACCATTTAAGTTGTTTTTTATTACACGCGAACGGAGTCGCGGGCGACAGCTAGTATACCATAAATGTCAGATTAAAACAAATAATGAAACTGATGGGTTTGTTTTTTGCATGGACTTATGTCAAGATATATTAAATTTGAAAAAAAAAATTGAATGTGCCTATTGAAGTTTGTGTGATAAATTTGCGGGAGGTTGTGTAAAAATACGACTCAATACTTACATATCTATACAAATAATAAAATTGGAGTGTCTATTTGTAATATTGAAATAACTGCTTTTTATTACATGTATATGAATATATATACGGTACATACACCAAAATAACGTTTTTTACAATTTTTGTATGTCTGTCTGTCGGTCAATCCGGCTAATCGCTGAAATGGCTGGACCGATTTTGACGGGACTTTTTTGGCAGGTAGCTGATGTAATAAGGAGTAACTTAGGCTACATTTATTTTAGAAAAATTATTTTATTTTAGAAAAAAAAGCGTGGACGGAGTCGCGGGCGAGTGCTAGTATGAAATAAATATTCAACAAAATATGTTTCTATAAGTTACAAACACAAAGTTATAAAGTTAGAAATATCACAGTTATTGATAAGTCTCGGAAGATTAAGTTATTATGAAAGTAATGAAGATAGACGACTTTAATTTTCTCAATTATGTAGTTAAGCCTGTGAATGTTAAACTTCTGTTTGCTTAAATTATAATCACAAAGTTATAATTAGTTACAAGTAAAACCTAGTTAGCTTTAATACAGTCGTGAGCATAAATAAAGGGTCGGTTAAGAAAGTTTGAATATCTCGGAAGATAAAGACTTGCTAATTGAAATAAATTGTGCATGATAGTCGATTTAATAAATAGGTTAAGCGACCCTTTATTTTTGCTCACGAGTGTACATTTACTACGATTAGAATAGACAATGATAAACATAGACGAGCACTTTGCCTACAATCCGGGTCACAGGTGATATGTGATGTCTGTTGACAATGTACGCAGATTGTAACCCGTTCATTTTTTATGGAGTGTGTTCATAGGAATTTCTAACACTAGCTGAGCCAACACAATTTTACCGAACCAATATATATTTAGGTACACTGGAATGTGTGACCGATAGTAAATCTAAACATGTAATACGGAGCTATATTGGTCTGTTATATTGAAATAAGCGTTTTTTATTACACTTATGAAATATATACGGTACATACACCAACATAACATTATTTACAAATTTTGTCTGCTGTGTGTTCCGACTAATCTCTGAAATGGTGGGACTGATTTACACGGGCCTTTTATTGGCAGGTAGCTGATGTAATAAGGAGTAACTGTACGTTTATTTTAGAAAATTATTTAATTTTAGGAAAAGAACCCGCGGACGAAGTCGCTGGCGATAGCTAGTAATTTATTAATTTTGTATTTATCTAGGTTCACAAAATAGTATAATTTGATATCGTTGTTTGGATGATGTTAGACTAAAACCTTAAGACATGAGTTTCTTATGTGATCTGTCAGAAACTGCCTGATAAGTGATGAAATAAGAACTTATTAAAAAGCTTACTATATTATGTACGCATGAGAAAATTGTGATTAAAAAATGTATAATATCTTTCCCATATACCTTTCCTTCAAATAAAAGATTCAGTATACACCAAGTTTAGTGAAACCTCGTCTTTTAAAAATGAAGGCAAAGACATCTTAAACTATCTGTTTCTGTTGTAAAATCCCTGACCCCAAGTTGTAGTTGTAACATCGTGTCTATATATCGACACTACTTGACAAAGAAATTTAAGCCGTTTATTTTTTTCCCGAGCAACATTTGACCTACATCCCGCGTGACTCAAAGCGGTAATGAAATCAGAGACGAAGAGCATGTTGACCTTCAAATCTCAGTTTATCCAATTGTATAAACCGCATAAAATAGTTACAATGTTTGTTTACATTATTTCATATTTTTTAATGCAAAGGACCTGGGGAATGCGTACCAAATGCTTTTCTCACATCTGAAAAGAAAGAGATGAAGTGGAAGAGCCCGTTTCAACATCTTCACACGAATGGGCCGGCTCGCCCGGTGTAATACCACGACCACACAGAAGACAGGCGTGAAGTAGAAACTATTCCGTGTTTCATCTGATAAGTGTGGTACCGGAGGCCTAATATTAGTATTCTTTCCTTTCCCACCCTTATCTTATAAGGAAAGGATGGGAAGGAGATGTGAACATGACGGAGGAGGATACGCAAAGGAAGAGGAAATATCCTTTTTTAGTGCGTCTCCTCGTCCGTTGATTAAAGGTAGGCAATGCATCTGCAATTTTTTTTTTAATTTTGCGGATGTCTATGGGCTCGGGTCACTTCGCTTTGTTCGCATTTGTCATCCTATTTTCCGTGTTCCATTGCTTAATCATCATTGCTCAGGGGTTAGGAACTTGACTCGTACTCTGCAGGTCCTAGTTCGAATCCCTCCATGTACCAATGTATTTTTCGATTGTTGAATTTCATATGTACATTTATCCGACGTTCTTACGGTGAAGGAAATCGTGATGCTGCACATATGTGCAATGAAATTCAAAGATGTGTGTGAAGTCAACCAACCCGCATTGGGCCAGCGTTGTTGATTAAGGCCTAGTCACCCCTAACTTGGGGTATGCTCCGAGCCCTCCAGTGGCGTAAAGTGAGCTGATGATATTTCTTAATAATTTCCACAAATCATCCACAATTAGCTACAAAAGTATTCTATTATTGAATTTTCAATATATAACATGTTATTTCATCAAAACTAAATAAAATAAAGTGAATTCAAGAATGAATAATTCATTCTCAAATCCGATTGACCGCTTACCGGTTCATTTGAAAGCCAGAGAGGTTCTAGTATTGATAAATAAAATCCTAAACAAACAATCTAATACAAAGTTCTCTTCATTCTTATTCTGACCGCACATTACCGGCTTACCGTTGATAATGAATTATTGATCGAAAACAGCTTCGCGATTGATTCAGGAGCTAGTAAGGACACTAATGATTGTTATTCTGAAAATGTTCCGTCACAATACCATATTATATCGTTAAAGGAAAGGAATTACCAAAGGATTTGATTTCAAATCCCTTGATGTTCGTTTAAGACTGGAGTTCAAAAGTAGAAGAAGTACATGTAATAAAGTGGACACAAATTGCGGAATATACGTGCACATTTGCAACCGAGTGATACGAAACACGTGAACACTTTGTATCCTTATCTAATACAACTTGTCCAAACGCTTTAACAGTTTTACGGCGCTTGTACAGAAACTAGAAGTTAGTAACCGTCTATTTCGAAAACCATTAACAATTACAGTTTGGACTGTTTTTCAACCATAAAATGATTTTTTTTTAAACTATGACATTGGTGTCATAGTTTAAAAAAAAATTGGAACCACATACGGCACTATGAGAAGTTCAATCTTTTTTCCTTTTCCATCTATGACAACAGCAAAATAATCACGCCCACACCCCAGAGGGGTATGCAGAGACCACGGATCTCTATTTGGCGCGGTCTTGACATACTTCCTTACATCCTCGCTTCCTCTACATCCATACATCTACTCATACAGGCTCGTCGGTTTCGGTGGCCTCTTATTTAGAACTAGCTGTGGCCCGCGACTCCGTCCGCGCGGTCTTTGTCTAAGATATATTTTTCTAAACTAAACATAGCGTAAGTTACTCTTTCTTACATCAGCTACCTGCCAATAAAAGTGTCGTCAAAATCGGTCCAGCCATTTCAGAGATTTGCCGGAACAAACAGACACATAGATAGACAGACAGACAGACAGGCAGACAGGCAGGCAGACAAGCGCAGATTGCAAGAAGGGAAAGCACGATTGCTGAGACCACCCTCACGAAGTATAATAATACTTGACGGTAGTTCCGTGGGGGTACAAAAAAGTCCATAGAGAGGGTTGTTTTAGTCGGTATGGGACTCATGTTAGGTTAGGTGAACACTAATGAGCCTGAGCCCGACACACCGGACATGTAGCTCCCATGTCTGACGGTGCCTTAAGGCATTTTTCCCTCTATAAAAAAGGCAGGCAGACAAAAACGGTTATTTCAATATAATTATAGTAGCAGATACTCCGATTTCATTATATGTATATAGATATAGATTAATATAATATAATGAATATAATATAATAAAAATAAAATACAATATAATAAATATTAATTATTACTTTACGATTCCATAATAATTGCATCTATGAATGAATAAATATTCCGACAATTACTTTGTAGCATAGTGATGGTTTGGATCTTTGTCAATTTTCAACCACATAACATTTTACGATTTTAACTTTAATCAGAATGTAGTCATTCAATCAAATGTTTCTTTCCTAGTTCATTGTTCATAATCTGCAGGCCTTTCTTCAATATATGGATAATTTTTAAATTCAATTCGAAGTATTTAATCTTTAATTTATTCAATTTCTTTACGTTATTTTTAATGAAATGGAATGTTCTATAAACATAGTTTCGAGTAATTTATGTAAATTATTTTATAACACGAGTTATTTACAGAGCTTTAACTCTCATGTAGGAATTTAACCGGCATTCGCAAAGCATTTCACGATTTAATTAAGTCATAAAAAACGTTTCCGTTGCTATTCCAAAGACCTTGGTTATATGAATTCAAAAGAAATTAACATATTCTTAACCTCCATTGCAGAAATAATATTCTTTAATTATCCTACAAATAACAACACGAAAGTTTATATGGATGGATGGATATTTAATTGGAAATATCTCCAGAAGGACTTAACGGATTACGATGAAATTTGACACAGATTTTGAATCATCATAGTCTTGAAGAACAAATACTTATTCAGTTTTTTTTATACTGCGCGTAGACAGAGTCGCGGGCGGTAGCAAGTTATTTGTATATTTACTGATGATCTGCCCCGACTTCGTACTAGTAGCACCAAGTGATGAATTAAAAAAAAAGCTAAAAGCTCTCCTATCTTTTTAATTTAACCGGATTATACACGTATATAAAAACTGATCAAAAGCAGTTTAATATTGTCCGAGTTTATCCCGAACAAAATTTATCGTAACATGAGATTTTTCAAAATGTCGACATAAACTTTTATGGGGGTCGTAGTTATATTAAGTGATTATGTAATACCAGTACTTTAATTGAAATACAGTTAGTGGCAACCCTGAAACCCGACTCAAAAAGGAAAAGGTGGAATTTTATACATTGTTACTGCACAATTGTTTACAGGCTTTTAGAGCGGAGCGTAATCCGATACAAATGCGCTGAGGATTAGTTGAATTGTTAAGTCAATTCCACTTTTAAAATATCCTTTGTATTACTGTTTAGTTAAACATGTGTTTCAACGATTTAACCGCAGATTAAAATTATGGATGAATATTTTGCTAGTGCTAAATCTAATCTAAGAATTAGTTTTTCCATCAGTGGTTTAATTCGTAATAGTTTCCTATTCAATCCTTTCTGATTCTCTATTATAGTAGTACAGAACTATGTCTTGGGACTGACTCGTCACTGTTTGCCTTGAAGAGGCATTTACTGGGCTTGAGGTGGTCGAGCTCGGGCTCCCTCAGGAGCCTCTGCTTGGGCCGTTTCTTCGTTTTTACTAACGGATATGAAGACCGCCGAGCTCTTAGATCACTTTAGTGACGCTCTATGGGGTGACTGGGCTCAAGGACCTCTGGGGACCTCGGCTTGGGTTGTCGCTCAATACGCGTTCAGCATTCCGATTCATGGGTGCCTGAGAGTGCCGAACCTCGGCCTGACAGGTTACTGTTATCTAATACTATTCATATTGTTGCATTTAATACTACCACTTCAGAAAGCATTAGCGCTGGGAGAACATTAATTTCTATATCACTAGACTAAATGTCACTTAGTATGAACGTGATTTTCAACTGTTTCTTTGGCAAATTTGTAAAACCGTATTTTTGACTTAGTTTTACCAAAAAAATAATTGAGATGGTAATAACATAATGTACGAGCATTTCAACAATGGAAATCAGAACTCGAATGGAAACAGATCAGGAGATGCATCTAGATGGGTACATATGTAAACGAGTGGACGCTTGGAAGTAAATCCATAGAAGAAATTGAGTGAAGTATAAATAGCGTACATCCAGCTTTAATGTATTCTATTGTTCCGGGCTGCGCTGTACCAAGTACTCAGCGTATGTAAGCCAGCGCAAATCTTTAATATACTCTCAATTCCCTAACTGGGTTAGGTAACTGCAGTATAAATTTTATGGACCACTTAAGGCGCATATGACTTAAATAAATAACGCAAATAATTATAAGCATTTTAATCTATATTCATATTTTTATAACTCACTTTTATTCGCGTTTTTTATGCGTTTTGTGAACGTCACAAATTGTATGAAATTAGCTTTTGTCCGCGACTTCGTCCGCGTGGTATTAATAAATCTTAGTAAGTATCCTATGTGACCCATTGAGCCGTTTCGGAGATACCTTCATACAAACATCCATCCGTCTAAACCTTTTCATTTATTTCTGAACTAGCTATCGGCCGCGACTCCGTCCGTGCGTATTTAGAATAAAACGTAGCATCCTTTGTGTTATTCCTGATTATATTCTATATGTAATATGTAAGATATGTGGAACCGTTGCGGAATTATCGAGTAAATAAAAAAAAACATGTTTCCCTCGGGAACCGTAACTATTCCCGGAATTAAAAGTAGCCTATGTGTTCTTCCAGACTATCCTCTACGTCTATGCCAGCTGTCATCGAGATTCGTTAAGCGGTTTAGGCTACAAACATCCATCGAGCCATCTATCTAAACTTTCGCATTGATAATATTATTAGGATTTAGATTGAGCATCTAAATGATCGAGTCTATCTGAAGGCACACAACAAATTTAAAATCGATTCAGTCGTTTGGAAGGAGTTCAGACAAACACGCACAGAAGAAATATATACACAAAGACTAATATAAGTTATATTATGCAATATACTAAATCCCGTTATGATTCACATCAGATATTTTTTGCGAATCAACATTTCTTTACCAATATATTATATTATCATTCAAAATTCTATTATTCGAGTAACAAACTGTTTTTGACGTCAAAGCAAGGTTTTTGTGATTTTCTTTTTTACTGTTACTATTGATATGGAATCATTCTGATCAACAAAGAAATAAGTAATAACTAAAATTGGTAGACAAAATGCAAAATACATTGAATTTTCATTCGTGTCGCTGCCAAAAACTCTCTTATTGGCAATTGTTCCATCAATTGCGAAAATTTAATTTCATTTGGCCACGTAACAGAACTATGTTTATTTTAATGTTCCATTAATATACACATTGAGTTGAGTGTATTGTTAACTCGTCGTATTTTGGTCTTGTTTTGTTAATAGTTTGGTATATAAAAATAGCATTATGAGTGAAAAACAACAAAACATTGTAATAAAACATAAAGGATGCAATAAAATTGAAAAAATAAACGAATTAATCCAATGTAGTGTCCAATAAGACTTGGTTATTTTATTTAATTAAAACAAAATACGTTTTATTTTTATGATTTGTGAATCTAGATTTTAACCTTTTGGGTATATTTCGAGTGAGACTCGTCATTGATATTGTAAAAC
>JAAOEG020000031.1:5138491-5152821 GCA_011763625.2 Papilio bianor | reverse complement strand
TTTATTTAGGACTGTTACAGTTTGTGGTAAATATTATAAAATAAAACACTTATTATTAATGAAACAAATATATTTCATTACGAAATTAATTACCCAACAAATCCATTTTCAACACGTTTTCAAACCATTTTTCAATAAGGTATAATAGGAAAATGTGCTTTTTTTTAAAGTGCCAAATATTCAAATAACACGTTAAAAATATGGTTACTGATTATAATGAGATCATTGTTATATTAAAAAAGCACAAATATTAAAATTATGGACAGCGTTCACCGTCCGGACTGAGCTCAGTAACCATATTTTCGCAGTAAAAATTTACGCCTAATGGTAACACTACAACACACACATTTATTGCACATTTAGAAATTTCGTAAAGTGTTTTTGTCTTTTTTTTTTACTTAATTTTAGAGATCCAAGACATTTACTATAATTTTGCACATCAATTTATGAAACAATATACACAATAGCATTTTACTTAGAATGTGGCGAAATACACATCCAAAATATTGAACTATATCTAAGTTATTTTGGACAATGGACAAGATATATTAAATTAAATGGACTGTTCTCAGGTAAAAAAATGTTCCAAACACCTATCCGCCAAATAAAAAACCTTGAAATACTTATATATAAATGTTAATATAATAAGAATATCGTGTTAAAACTATAAAACAGGACTATGTTTAACAGTAATAATTATCTGAATATAGCAGTAAAAAAAATATATCATATCATATAACAGTATGTACTAACTAGATTTATGGTTAAAAATCATCCGAAGACTTGAGTATAAATGAAAATATTCTTCGCCAAGGAGCTTGCAAAACTGTGACTGGAAAAATATCAACCCACAAATATTTAAAATTCTTCAGCGTATCAAATTCAACATGGTAAGTTGTACATATATCATAGCAATAGAAGTTAACACTTCAAGTCATCTTTATTACCTAGGAATAATGCTACATGTAAAACAAGTCAACACATAAATATAAGCAACTAAGACAAGAGCCGAAACCGATTAAATATTTTCTACCTAACAGACAGTACTTGCGTCGTCGACGATAGAGGTCGCACTAGCCGACATAAAAGTTCTACAACCTCCATGTCCACATGTAAATATATTAAAAAACAATTGCACGAATAAATGTATTCAGAAACCAGTAGTTAAAACATCCTTACATAATAGAATACTTTGGTTCTAAGAGACACAATTGACCCGGCGTTACAGTGTAGAATACTGGAAACGAAAAGATGAAGCCGTCACCAAAATCAAATCGCTGATAATGTCGGATGAGTTACATTAGTTATCTATGAAGCTTTAATAAATAAAAGGTCTCTGGAGAACAGTTTCTATCACATATCATTACACATTGTAGCACCACGCGGTTAATAGACCCATCTACTTTAACTACACTTACCACTATTCATTGTTGTATATGGACACGTATAAAAATCAATACATCTGAAAAATAATTTAAGATCGGTATATAAAACATTCTGTATAAGTTATGTTTAAAAATTAAATAAACTCTCTTATTGTTTTATGTATTTAACTATTGTTTAGACTGACTAACTATTGTTGAAACTGTTTTTTGGCTTTTAAAAACGTTAAAAATCAACACCTATTTGTAGATATTACATATTGACTGAGAAACATCTGGCCTATCTTACTTCTACCCGAAAATCAGTCTCCGTTCATTCGTCGTTGGCTTTCGTTGGTGTGCCACCCTCTTACGTCACGTGGTATCTAACTTATTATAATATCACAATCGCCGTAACCGCCAAGAAACATTGTTCGAAACCTATCAGAATGAGCCCCGATACCTGACCGAGATTGTGTTACCGTTCATTTGCTTGCTTGATCTTCCAATGAGTCATTGTGTCCTTATTGAGCAGATTGTAAATATATTATATTTATAACATAATTCCGAAAACGCCACATTATCATTTATTTTATCTTAACCAATAAATCCTAAGGAATGAATGAAAATAAAATTACGACCAATACGAATTCTAGAAATATAAATTAAACTTGAATTAATTACCAATAAATACCTCCAGAACCAATTTAAATTATAATAAATTAAAAATAAATTTAATAACTACTAATTTAAACTCACGCTCCTTTTTAATGGCATTTAACTCTGAACATCCAAAATATTGATGATAAAAATGTTTTTTCGAACGACAAAGTTATCGATAACACAACAAATTTTACATAAACATTCATAAATATCCTTCTTCTTGGTACCACCACTTCGCAATTGACTTGCAGTTATAAATTAATCCACAAAATATAATAGAAAGTGATAATTATTTACATTTTCATCATAATCAAGTACCAATTCTAATAAGTCGTCGGTTGCTATAAACCATAAAATATAGTGTCCAGCTTTTTAAAATGGCGCCAAAAGTAGTAAAAAAAATTAAATAAATCAAACTGATAATTAAGAGAGTATAACTAAAATTGAAGACTTATTAATATTTTACAATAAAAATAATAAAAAAGAAACAAAAAGTAATATTAGAAAAATCATCTTAAAGAAAAACATTAGAACTAAAATGAAAAGTCCAAAGAAAGTTTCGTTTTCATGTCCATTATGAACAGACATTGAAGTCTATTCACATCGTCTATTTTAAATTAAAACAATCAATTTATAAGCTGGACACTATTAGCAAATAAAACCTAAAGTAAAATACATTTATGAAATGGACGGAGATATATTCACAAACGTCCAATGACGTCACGAAATTGTGCGTAATTCTCACGTTCAACGCATATCCCGCAGTCTCGTCCTGCTGTTGCAACTAACGAGTACCACACTCCAACATAATATTAAAAATTATAACTCTCAAAATAATGCCCATAAACTCACAGTAAACGATAAATATTAAAATATGGTACATTTTGGGTAACATTTCAATTTAAAGAGTTTAAACAACTTATCTGTAGTGGCAAAGATTTTATAACGACAACTTAGACGTGGTGGGCAAAAGTGAAACTTGTGTCACTTTCTGTACGACCGTGCCATAACAACGCCCCCCTCGCCTAACCAAGTTTGTTTTAAAATAATACCATCGATATATCTGACATTGTAGAAATGAAATGTCACCCGCACTATTGTAGTGATCCTGTAATCAGTGTTGCCTGAATCGCATGCGAAGTGAAACCAAACTGTCAAACTCACATTGGATCTGGTCAACACTCGCCTATTTACATAACTTTTGCTGTGCTAGATAAATCAAATTTGAATATTATATAAAAACGTTTACAAATTACAAGAATATATGAAGACCACACCAATATTTATATACTACGAGAATTTAAAATAATGAACCACTCAAAGGTACCTTTAATATCAATAAAATATTAATTTAAATTGAAAGAAAATAAAAAAATTAGCTAATAAGGTATGTTCGCCTCGACGTTTATATTGAATTTTAGGTACTTTGAGTGGTTTATAACGTTAAATCTATAAGACACTAATTTACACCACAACATCGAGTAACTACCGCTGATATAATTATAAAAACAGTCAACATCAAGTTCTGAATAATTATTATTTATAATATAAATTTGACATAGTGGCAAAATATCTACATATACACAAATCCAATGTCGCTACAACATTGTTAATTTCGATGGTATTGTATAAATTGTATAGGGGCTCGATTTAATCAATTATTTAATCATTTTCGTTGTGATTCTATTATTTTTATTATCTGTGACTTTGTCGTATTTAGGAGTCTATCCGTATCCGTACACTTTATGCCCGATGAAATACTCACTATACGTTGCATTTTGAGTATTTCGCTTGTAAAAAATAACAAAAATTCAGAGTATTGCTTTTCGTTTATACTAAAAGTTTCAACTACCTAAATATAATCCTTATAATATATCCCTCTGGCAATGTTTTTATTACATATATTATCAATAAAATTTATATTCTGACGTAGGCGATGAACAATTAACTTAATTTTAAACAGAATATAAATGGCGACTCATCGGTCCGCACAACAGTTCTGACTAAATAAATAACTCTGTATTATTATAACTTAAGCTATTTCGTTGTTCTTCAATATATCAAATATATTGTTGAATGTGTACTATATGGACACATAAACATAATAAGCAGGCAACATGGGAACAATTTATTAACAAAAACGAAAAGAAATTTAAATAGAGGAAATATTTTCAGTGCGATTCCTCCTTCGTCAATTATAGGTAGGCCAACTTGCAATATGAAAAAATCCATTTATTCAGAATTCTAATGCGAAATCTTTAATAAATGAGGTAACAAAATCAATAAATTTTAATAAAAACTTATTCATCAATAATTGGATATATATACCGATATATGAAAAAAATGTTAAGTGAATTATGTATCCGATCTCTTTGACGGACAATAAGTTTACATTCTGCCAAAGAGTTGGCATACTGGTCACTAAGACCTTTGCCTTTTAATTATGAATAAAATATAAAGGAGAATCGCGCGGAAAATCTAAGTGTTAAGCGAAATGGAGGAACAGACTTTTATAAATGAATATTGTAAATATAGCTTTGTTATAAATATATGTTACCAACGTAATAAAAATATTTTGGCTGCCGTACTGTTTTATATTTATAATCTGTTCTTTTTCCCAGTTTTTAACAGTATAAATATTATGATTCATGCACCAATATGTAATTAAAAATTATTCCCAAGTAGCTCTATTAATGACTATAAAAAATCCTTTGTATTTAATACATTTATCGGACAACACTAGCTCGTGTAATATGAACTTACTTATTTAGATATAAGAATAATTAATTGTCTTATATTTTACTTTAATTGACCTTGTATTTTATTTGTCTTTGAGACATTAAATATTTCGCAATAAATTATTATTTCTATTGTTTAATGTATATTTAAAAAGTAAATTATGAGAACATTATCAACATAGTTAGGCCTTGTTTTCTTTTTACTTGATAAGTGACAGTTAAGTAAAAACAAGATGCTTTCAAAATGTCAAATATTAAAAACATAATAAAATAGATTATTGCATCATATACTCAAAAATGTTTCATATAAATATTATGCAATGAAATTTATTTATAGATGGGTAAAATGAATTAAAACGTACAGTATTTGACTGGCAACTATCGTTTAAAATGTATCTCATAATTTACAGTCATACAAATAATATCACAATAATGGCAGTATTAGTGTTTAAAAAATATCGGAGCAATGCAAGGACGCGAGCTAGTGTTGGCACTTTAATATGAATTGAGATTTACAGTTTGACTCAAATTATACAATTATTTAACTGAAATTAGATAAAAAGGATCAAAAGTATTTGAAACATGGATTGTAACTGTTACTGTAAAAAATCTAAAATAAAATGCATACAAACAATTGTACACGATTAATTTATCTACATGAATTGTTTACTTTTATGAGGTACGCGATTTGGCACAGAGAGATTTCTTAAATCTATTATTCATTTATATCTAAAAGTTAAATAATATTTAAAATTACGTTACATAAAACATTTTTTCGATGTTCTAAATCTTGTTGACTGGTCTTAATCGTATGAATCACAGCTTTTTTGCATTCTCCTACTAACCTATCGACCACTACAATTTTCCTAGGTTCCCTTCAATGGAATGAGTTGTCAATCTTATCATAACATATTGTGTGCATACAAATATATGGCAAATCAACTTCTTCACAACTTAACAAAACGTTCAGTGTACCTCGGGACCCCTGACTCGATTCAATTAAATAATATTGCCGCAAACAAATCTTAGACGCAAGGTAACTCAATTCATATCAATTATAGATATTAAATAAATTAAAAGCTTTATGTAACCTAAATAAGACAAATAATGCAGCCGTCTTCAAGAAAACAATGACTTAATCGCTTTACGATAATTTGACAATCGTGTGCATCATTTATCAGGAGGTAACTGAATCCTCGTTCTCATATATTTCCTATAAAATAATATCCGAAAATTATTATATAAACTATACGATCACCTTAGAAAATAAAAAGTTATGTAGACTTCTAATTAGACCTTCTTAGATATATCCACAATAATGTAGTAAACTTTAAAAAACTCTTTACAAAAAATATTAAAATTTGCCGTTACAATAGTATGACTCTGTCATTAACTATAGAGGTATGAAAAGATGGAAAAGGGGACGGCGCTAGCGGGAGTAGGGGGAGTAGGGGGAGTTAGCGGGCGTTGTGCACGTGCGTGGTGAGGTGCTTCGAGAGGTAGTCGGCGCGCGCAAAGCACTTGCCGCACGCCTCACAGTGGTACGGCCGCTCGCCCGTGTGGATGCGCAGGTGCCGCGTCAGGTCGCTCTTGCCGCCGAACGCGCGCCCGCAGAATAGGCACACGAACGGTCGCTCGCCCGTGTGCTTGCGCACGTGCAACTTCAGGTTCTCCTTGGAACGTACGCACTTTCCGCAGAAGGGGCACGCAAACCGTCTCTCCCGGTCCCGCTGCCGCTCGTCGTTCTGCAAAAAGCCGAGAATGCCGGAGTGAGAGCTGGAGCTCTCCAGCCTGTTGCTGTCCGTCCGCGACTCGTTCTCGGAGCTATCGGCCATCGAGCTGATGCTGGCGAACGACACGGGCACGCGTCTCCTGTCGCTCACGGGCGTATCGGCGTCTCTTTTGTTTTCGCTCTCGGCGCTCGAGTTTCTGCAATCGGTGGAATCGTCGACCGTCACGATGGAGTCGGTCGGCCCATTGGAGTCGACGGTGCTGTCTTGTTCAGCATCCCCGATCACCTCGATGGGCGGAGTTCTATTCGCTTCGGGTCGATTTCTCGTTTTTAATGACAGATCCATTTCCCCGCAACGGCCAAAGACCTCGTTGGTGCTGGAAACCTGATCTATTCCCTCGATGGGCTCTGTATTCTTTGTGTGAAGTCTTTCCAGAGTATGATTGAGGCGATGTTTTTTGAACGATTTTAGGTATCGAAACTGCATGCCGCAAACGTCACAGGTGAACAGCTTGTCGGCGGGCAGCCGCGCTCGGTGGTTTTGCTCCCTGTGCTTGACATACGCGGACCTGTACCTGTAACTCTGGCCGCACTGCTCGCACACGAAAGGCTTGTCGTCGCAGGCGGTCTGCGAGGCGTGCTGCAGCGCGGCGTGGCGCTCGAGCAACCAGGCTGATGGGAAGGAGGCGAGGCAGACGCCGCAGCGGCGTCGCTCGGCGTGCAGCAGGTGCCGGCTCTGGTACGCCATGCAGTCGTCACTGAGGTAACGGCGCAGGCGGCAGGCTTGCAGCGCCAGCAGCGGCGGCCACAGCGGCAGCGCAGTCGGGCTCCGAGGCGGAATCGGGCTAGGAATGTTAGGCGACCCGCACGTCATGTCCAAACACATCTGCAAAGAATTAGTTTATACAAGTTAATAAAAACAACTTATGAATTAAAATAAATACCTCTGTTCTAAAGGTCACATTGCATGAGCGTCGATATTCACAAACATTTGGTCTACACACACGTTATTCTTTACTTACTCGGCAAAACATTAAATCCAGCAGAAATACTACCTATTAAAATTAATAATACGTACCTCTGTTTCTCTCAGATGGGTTCTTGACGAGGGTTTTATAAATAAAATCACGTTTCTGTAATGATTGTAGAGCTTTTATTTGTCAAAATTGTATTTTTACAGCTATGATATGCTTATATTTGTTTCAAATGTTACAATGATCAACAGCTATGGGTCTTTACAAAACTGTTGCACAATTGACGAACTTTACACTGATTTGATCCACGATCGTTATCTGATATACTGCATCTAACATTCAACAAAACCGTAACGCTCTCCGTCACATTATCAACTATTAATAATGTTAAGGCAAAACAGATTTATCTAATCTAAAATGTCAACAACGGATGTTAAATGAAACAGGTTAAGGAAAAATAATATGACCGCCTTTGCAGCGGTGGTCGATGGTAGCTAAGCTCTATAAATAAAGTGGGCCTACGATATTTGAACTTGTGCTGAAATTCATTAAAAAGCATAATACACAAATAAGAATACGTCACAAAAACAAGAGAAAATAAGTTATCAAGTTGTATGAGGACGTATGGGATCTGAGTTGTATATTATGCCGATACGAATGATAGTTAGGGAAGTTTAAATCTAAATAAATTATAATAAACAAATTACAATTAATAAACAAATTGTACCAACATACAATAATTAATACACCTACAGGAACTTAGAAAAATTGCAATATAAGTTCTATATTTAGGTATGCCACTTAAATATAGTAAGAAAATCACAACGGACCAGTGTTCGCTTTCGCGTTCTGGATCCCGGCTCCAACTCGTATGTGAAACTTAACAATACTATCTAAGACTATACAAATTAAAATTCTATTGTCCTATGATTGGTCATGAAAATAAGTTAACTGGTTTGTTTGTTAACCACACTTTTACATGTCAAGTTTGGAATGCGCAAGCTGCGGAGGTGCCCAGGGGCGCTTGATTTGGGAACGTGGGTTGTTGATACTGATCATCCAATTTAAAATTTCGCACCCGAATGTCACCTTCCCATCAAATAACAACGAATCACTTCACTATTTTTTTAGAAAAACCTAGACTTTCTTAGTTGTTCAAATTGATTGCACGACATTATACTTTTGTGGCGAGCGGAACAGAATTTGTGGGTAGCAAAATTTTATATCAGAAGACCTTTACGAGTAAAGAAATTAATTTAAACACCAAAAAAAAAGCAAGTCACATATCATAACGCAACTTACAATTTTCACCATAAAATTGCATTTTAGCCGCTAATAGATCATCCCCTACGTAATCTATGTATATTTCGTGAATTTGCAGCCTTTATATAAGTCTTGTACAGGCAAGAGGCACTCTAAATATAAAACTGTGGTCACAATTTATCATATAAAACGAATCTAAGTCTTAACTACTTCAACTCATCAAATATTTCGTGCTAATTTTTCTTCTTAAAATTTATCATGCTCAGTAGATATCTGAAAAAAATATATCTACAATAATTTGATATATATATATATTTAATTTTATTTTTTTTATAGATAGATCTATTTTTGTGCTAATGGCGTGTCAACTTCGCAGGGACGTGGCAACGAGTAGAAAAATGTTAAAATTTGAATAACTGCACTTAGGGTTGATGTAACACTATTGCTGGCGTATGTCACAGTACGGTTCACTAACAACTCCCGCTCCACCTACATATATACAGGTCCATACATAGAAATATAATTATAACAATATCATTATCATTTAATCAATAAATAGTACCTCTGAAAGTTTAGGAAACAAAATATTTTAAACTGCATTCTGTTCTATTATAAAAAACTATTTCGATAAAAACGTCTTACAAATTTGTTAATTAGCATCTTCATTATTCATTTATTTATTGCTATTATTTTTATTAAGTATATTGTAAATATTAAATCTTTCTTAAAACAAGAAGAGGAACATTAATAAAGGTTATCGCTAATAAAGATTGGTAACGTTCGGCGCCGGAAAATAAAAACAGTGCAGCTTTTCAAATAGAAACATTCACAAACAGTTGTGTCTTTCTTACATACGCTTATTGATTCAAATAATTATATTTGTACCGTGCTTATGCAGATTGCTTCTAACCGTTGTGTCTCTTCCTTACTTACGCGTACCGAAAGTGGTTTCTTTCTCACTAACGCGATCATACAAAACACTAACTCCAGGAAGTAGCGCATCTACCAATCTATTCACTAACTATTCACGTAATTACATTTCTCCAAATACATGATACAAATTTTATGTATACTGAAAAACAATTTTACTGCAATTATAAATTTGTTCTACGAACATTAAATATAAAATTGTATGGTTAGTCGCATTCACATAAATATCAGTGTTACTATATAAAAAATCATTTTGTAATACCAGTAGCTTAACAGAATATAGACCTTTATATGTATGGAATGTTTACGATTGTACAGACATTCAATTCTCGGTGTCAAGTGCTCTGTCAACTCCGTAAACAATTTTCATATATAAATACTGCACATGTTATCATCTAATTTCTTTACCACGTGCAATTGGAAGAATCGTCTAAAAACTACCGCGGCGATTAATTTTAACTACCCTCATTTTTGTTAATGTTTGATATTTTTCCTAAATTGCTAAGGTATCCCCGACTTTTGCATATAAAAGCATTTCTTTAACTGCAAATAGGTTAATTTTGACAGAGTTAACGATATCGGTGGAATTAAAAAATTACTATAGACCTTAAAAAATTAAAAGCATAAAAATCTGAAACACGACATTTACTTATAATTTATCAAAATAAAGATTAAAAGAGAAACTCTACTCAAAAATGCTTAGAAAAGTTTCGCTACTGACTTAGTCTAAATCTTAAACGAATGAGATCTGTGGAAAACAGCATATCTACTTTTTGTTTAATTTACTGTCTTCTATAGAAGCCGAAGATAATTAAGATTTTTTTAATAATCTAAAGTTTTACTCATTATTTTTGTACAATAGCCAAATGAAAGCACAGCTCCTAATTGTACTATCAAATAATTTTAACACAAAAACACCGACATCCTTCACCCTTAATTTCCTAAATTTTCAAATCACAATCCGAGATCGATATTTACTCGCCCAGATGTTGCGTACTTATTTAAAAAAAAATTATCACAGATTTTTCTAAATTATCATAATACTTTTGACTGATTATTAAATTCAGAATTATTTTCTATAATTAAAAACATCTATCCGAAACCACATCACCAATATCAATTTAGCCGTAACTTCCGCATTAATAAAAATTTCGTCACTTATACGTTTTAAAATAATTTTAAAAACACTATCAAACGATTAAATGATATGTCATGTCCTATAAATATTACGAAACGATCAATTATGTCTACAGACTAGGAAGAACCGTTTAATACTTCACAGCTGAATGATATTGGATCATTAAAAAGTCTAAATACACTCTCACGACAGAGTTACCTTAGCAATTTATAAGAATTACCCCAACGCGATACAGTGCACAACATGGCAACCCCGCGTTAAGGAATCGTATTTTAATTAATTATAAATAGATTAAATAATTACATTTTCTGCTGTCGAGCAGTGTTGCCAACTAACCCAATATTTAGATAGATTATTTCTGTTACCCAAATATTTTTAACGTACATATGTAGAAATAAATTTAAGAAGCAAAGGTTAGTTTTTCAAGTTTTTAGTTTAATACCTAATAACTACCGATTTTAATATGACATGTGCCTAAACAATCAAATTTGAGTTGGCAGCACTGCTGCCATGCTCGAAATATCAGCCGAACGCGCCGCCATCTTGTCTGTTCCTTTATCGATGCCAAATCAAAGCTTCAGTAAGTAAATATTGGTTGTACGTCAAATGTCACTGCTTATGGCCAATTAAACTTTTTAAAGTCTATGACCACATGCAGTGCAGTTAAACTTAAATTTGTGTCTAGTAAATTAATATTCATACAATATCCCTGTATTTAACTCTGTCTTATTTATTGAACACAGTATTTGTGAAGTTTCAAATGCTTATGTGTATTTCTATATGTTAGGATAAATGTCATAATGTACAAAGTGATGTAAACTCGCCAGCGAATTTCTGGCTATTTAAATCTAAATCATCATCATCTGTTCACTGGGGGCTCGGAGTCTAAATATAGTTAGGGGTAACTAAGCCTTAGTGAACCACGCAGGCCTAATGCGGATTGACTTCACACATCTGTGAATGTCATCACTGATATGTGCAGGTTGCATCACGATGGTTGGATTCACCGTACGTTATTTTAAGAATGAGTAAATGAAATAATAATCGAAAAAAGTATCTTATTGGAGACCTATGACAATGTTGAATGACACAACACGTTGTCAATGTCATTGTTTTTTGACAGATAGTGCAATCACATTTACCCTTACATATGTTATGTACGTACATGTATAAAATCAATCATAATATAGGTAAAACCTTCAGAATAACTATATGTGGATATGGATATATATAATAGCATTTGAAACTTTCTACAAAAATAACAAGTGAGTGTGGTAACACAGTATCAAAATAGACAAGAAATTTTTAATTACTTGCTGACACTATGCCTTACAAATTTCCTACTCAAAAATAAGTCATACTTATTTAGGGTGTTATTGTAATAAAATGTAAAACATTTTGAAACTTCATCTTCGTATTAAAATTGAATAGGAATAAAAGGCATAGAGAGTTAAGAAAACAGAAAGGGTGCTTAAAGCTTTGATTCCCATGATCACACATCCCACAACCCTCCCTGTGACTCCAATTACAGAGCTAACGAAGCGGTAATAATCTAATAAATTTCCTAAAAATCCGATAATATGTATCAAACTATATCGTATTTACATTTTATATGTCGTAGTATTGCTTTTGTTACTCAGGGAGCGTGCTTCATAACCTCAAATCCCTAAACGTCAACGATTCACTAACTATAGACCGAGTGCGACATTTGTATACACTCTAATTATAATTAAAGCACTCACGATCAATCTTCAATTTCATTATAAAATCATTTCTGATGGAAGTACTAATATAAATATGCAAGTCTCTAGAGATTAATGATAATTCTAAATCAAGACGATATTTTACAATTTACTTTAATTTCGAAAGCCTATTCTATCGCATGAAAATTATGAAAATTTTAATGCACGCGTGTTAGTCAATTTGTAAACGGTAAAGTAAAACAAGCAAGCTGTGTTAAATCTCTTTTAAATTAAATTTACTTGTCTACCTAACTTTGGCTATGCCATCTAAGGTACTCATTATTTGTTGAGTCCAAATGTATCATCTAACGCGTAAAGTAAGCACCTAATATTCAAAACTATTAAAGAAACAAGCAAAGAAGAAAAAACCAATAACGCTCTCCTTTAACTTAAACGAACAATCAACAAGTTTGTGTGTCAATTATCTATTAGTGAAATATCAAATATTATTCATATCATTCAGATCACAGTTGCGGCGTTTTAATCACATTCTTAACTAATTTACAACATATTGTCCATCGTTTGTTCAATCGACTCTCACATTCACTATTTCCGTAACAACTACAACCGGTGAAGGCCTCCTGCGCCCTCCCATACTCATTGATGGGGACTCTCTTCCTCAGTATCCACCGGACTCGGTGACAGGAATTTCCGAGCGTACTTTGGATAATGTGTCTTCTCGTGCGCCTTAAGAATGGTCGATCTCGAAAATGTCTTGCCGCATAAAACACAACGAAAAGGCCGTTCCCCTAAAATGTAAAATAAACCAAGATAAAAACCATAAACAGATTTATAAATGAGCAAACAAAACGGTTTAAAAATTAGAATGAGACTTACCTGTATGCACTCTACAGTGATCTTTCATGTGATGCCTTAACTTAAAAGCTTTCCCACAAAATTCACATTTAAAAGGCCTGTCTCCCGTGTGCACCGGCAAGTGCGCGATGAGGGAAGACACGTCGGGAAAGCTCTTGCCGCAGAACTTGCAGAGCACCACATTGCCCGGCTCCACGGGGCCGATGTCGAGGTCGATGGGCGAGTCCTCCGCGGGCATCGCCATGTATGTGGGCTCACTGAACTGCCCGATCATCGGCAAGCCCAGAGGCCGGCCCAGTATCGCGTCTCGATACTTTAGCGACTCTAGAGTGTGCGTCGTCAGTATGTGCCTGGCCAATTTGTTCTGGTGAGGGAACGCCGCGCCACAGTGTATGCAAGGATACCCTCTCTC
This sequence comes from Papilio bianor, assembly GCA_011763625.2. Taxonomy (NCBI): domain Eukaryota; kingdom Metazoa; phylum Arthropoda; class Insecta; order Lepidoptera; family Papilionidae; genus Papilio; species Papilio bianor. The sequence continues at coordinate 5,139,052 of JAAOEG020000031.1, read as the reverse complement.
CCCTTCATCGATTCGCCCCCTACCGGACCCTTCGTACTCCTGCAACCACAAAAAGAACATCAACTTCTTTTTCTCTGGTTCGATTCGTAAACGGACCAAAGGGTGTGCAATGTCTCTACCACTACTTTCTAAATTGAGATGCAGTCTCGTTATATTCTTAGGATTTTACTATCTAAATAAGAAGTTGACGCTCATTTTTGCCCAATATCTGTGCAGGAGTGACCCGGGATCCGGCTACGCGTAAAGCCTTGTTGTTTAACAACGCGCGCGCGTACTGAATCACTGATCCGTACATACGTATGCATCAATGGCCAAATATCAAATAAAATAATACTGCCCAAAATATATATCAAACAAAATGAATGGATATAAAAACGATGGCCAACAAAATGAAGGTCAACTTCTTGACAGCAAGGCATAGTACACGATCCTCAAATCTAGCTCGGCACATCGACAAGCATGCATTGAAACGCGGCGAAGCACACGGAAACTTAGTATTGTCACATCGACACCCACATACTATATTATAGTTATAGATAAATAGTACTTGTTTATTACTAA
>JAAOEG020000031.1:4788895-4803584 GCA_011763625.2 Papilio bianor | reverse complement strand
TCAATTCTTCTTCCAGCTCTGCGATCCTCTCGTCCGTCCGCAGTGTGCGCGTGTTCAGTGTTGCCAGGGCCAAAGGTAGTCGTGTACGGTAGCCGTGTCCGAACCGGGGATTCTTAGCACCCCCTGCCCGCCGTTGCCCTGGCCGCTACCGTAGCCAAGAACAGCGGGGCCGCCGGATACTGGGGGCCGTGCTCCTTTTGTGGCCATCATAAGGGGGAATTGTGCCATAATCGCCACGCTTGGCAGGCGGGTTTGCGATCGCAGTAGTTTTCCACCGCTATGTCAGGGACGCTGCTGCCCGTCCTCCGATGGTCTGGACGCAGTTTAATGACAATGCCCGGGTCAATTGCCTTCCTACCTCCTTTAAATTCACTAGGAAGTGGAAGGAGAATGAGGACTAAAATTAGGCCACCGGCATCCACAATCATCGCGGACACACAAAACCGCGGACTTGATTCCACTTCACGCCTGTCTTCTGTGTGGTCGTGGTATTGCATCGGGCAAGTCGGCTAATTCATGCAATAGATGTCGTTGCTTTCAAATACCATTGTAAAACATCCCATGATTCCATAACTATTTAGTTTCAAAGGTCAAAGAAGTCAGTTTTCTTGAAGTATATTGTTATAAATGTACACAGTAGTGTTTCTCTTGTCTCATTTCCAATCGTTTGTCGTTGACAGGATGACGAATTGAAACAAGTAAATAGGCAAGACAAGCTCTTTTTCTAAATTCTTTACTATTTATTTGTTGTGACTATTATCAGGACAGACGTAACAAGGCCATAACGTGAAGTCTTACGTCGACATATAAATCTATTTACAGATATTAGTCCTTTCCACACATGAGATGCTTTACGTAATATATATACCATCCGCTCACTATACGTCTATACTAAGGGGCTCGGAGCCTACCCCAAGTAAGGGGAGACTAGGTCTTAGTCAACCACGCTGGCCCAATGCGGGTTGGTTGACTTCACACATCTTTAAATTTCTTCGCAGATATGTGCAGGTTGCATCACGATGTTTTCCTCCACCTTAAGAACGTCAGGTAAATGTGTATATGAAATTCTAAAATGGAAAAGCACATTGGTACATGGAATTCGAACCAGGATCGGCAGATTGCAAGTCAAGTACTTTGCCCCTGAGCAACCGACGCTCTTGCGTAATAACTTTACTAAAACACTCTAAAATTTATTAAAACACTCGAAACAACTTATATTAATTTAAATAAGTCTACAGCTAGAAAAAGGGGATAAGAATTTTATTATTCAAGGCACTAAAGTAAATTAATTTACCCCGACCGAGTGTAACACTTAACGGCGGCTCGTAAAGTGAAATGTGCCAAACACAGCGCCCTTGTTATTAGTTGCGGACAGGGCAATTTGTAAAAATATACATCTCATTACAATCGAGAATAACAAATATAACGTGGTTAATTACATTTCATTACTACACAAAACATTAGCTTACAAGTCTTACTAATATTATAAATGTTAAATGCATTTATTAATAGATGAATGTTCAAAAGTATCTATAGAAAGGCTTAACGGATCTCGATTAAATTAGGCACAGATGTAAAACATAGGAACACATAGGCCACTTACTAAGTTTTTTTTAATTACACACAGCTAGTTATTATACAACAACTAGTTAGCATCGCTCATTCAATGAAACAATGAAGTGATTACGCTACAGCTATTTTTCAGGAGAAAGTTTTATAAAATAAGGAGGCAAGCGAACTGAGTCAACTTTCGAAATAACACGTAATTTTAAGTCACATTCATTAAGTGTAAATAAGATAACTTTTTTAATATCCACAAACTAACTTGCACCATTTTTTTATCATTAGCACTTTCTAATAAAGGAAATCAACGATAAAATATTGATTAAGAACTGATTCATGCATACTACCTTTATAAAGGCTAACCGAAAATATCAAAAGGGGTATAGAATTTACATCAATTTAAAAAACAAGACAACAATATAACTCACGCCTGTAACACAGAGGGGTAGGGCAGATACTACTGATCTCCATTTGGCGCGGTCCTGACATACTTACTTCGCTTCTTCTACATCCATACATCTACGGATACACGTTCGTCGGTTTCGGATGCTTTTAATATCTCATCAATCTGGACGGTATATGTCCATATGTATTATAAAAATTGTATCAATTTATGTTGCAATTTAATTTTAAAATATGCAAAAGTCGCAATTGTGTTTGTAAAAATGTTAAAATACCCAACGCCGTCAAAACGTCGTTTAGACTTTAAGCAAATTGGGTTGGAGAAGTCTGCGAGCTAGTCGAGTTTGAAACAGCTTTGTAAGCCTCTAGTAAACTAGGAATATGTAAATTACGCTACTTGTAGCCACTCTCATATCATGAATTAGTATATACGTATATTTTCTTGTTGTTGCTTACGTAAGTTCTCGTAGTTGTCAAACAGTACCATCATTAATTACTTACTTCTTAGGATATGTTATGTTAGATACCTTTATTGCTTACTGAAAATTCTACGGGTTTAATTTTAATATTTGAATCGTTTCTGATGATGTATGTGGTAAAGAATTTTAGAAGTTTTCGACACCCTTGCGATATAAGTGTGGATGAAACGTTTACGAAACCACCTAAATTTATAAATTATACGTACCTGGTAAAGAAATAAAAGGCTTTTGTGTGTAAAATACAATCCGATTCTCGCGTCAAGACAATTGTAAAGAATCCAACCTAAAAAACAAGAATCTAATCAGAGTTAGCTTTATAAAAATTAACTTGAAAGTAAACTTTTGAGATACCTAAAAATAAATTTAATATTCATTATTTCTTGTCGTATTACGTATATAAATATTGTCGATTTTGTCATGATAAAATTGCGATAAAATTACAGCAGTCTACAAAATTTTCCGTAACTTCACATAAGCTTTTGAACATAAAAGGATTTCCAAGCATTACATTTTTTCCTCTATCAGTTTCCGCAATTTAGACATAAATGGTGTTTCTGCCTCGTTACTGTGACACTTTTATCGATTTGTAGACGCTTGTCCAAGTTACTTTAGATAATGTTTGATTTGAAGAACGATTGATACGAGAAGTATTACGTACGATACTTTAATTATAAACACTTTTAATATCAAAAGCAGATAAATTTATTAAAAATAGATACCTAAAAATAATCTGTTATGGTTAAAGTTAACACAATAATACGGTACTGTTTTGCAATTGATTAAAATGTAACAATATTTAACCTTACATAAATACCACTGCTACCAATTGTATTACAAAGAAAAAAAAACCTTGTGTAAAACCAGATGCATAAAATTCAATAAACTTTTAGAAATGTGTTAATGTAATGTCTTAACAAATGCTATCTCAATTCTCTCGTAAATAGGCAACAGCTCCTTCTTATAGGATAAAAAATACTTAACAAATGAATCAATTTATCGACTTTTTGCAGACCTCAAAATTACTGACAATGTCACAATACCCTTTTTTAATGGTTTTGGGGGGCGGGGGGTTTAAGGTTATGGAAGGTTATACGCACTAAAATTCCTTCGGAGGCCATTTTTAATACTATGAGTGTGGTTCCAGGATCCCCAGTAGAACGCGTCGGTGCCCCAATACACTTATCTTACACGCTACCCTCTTACGGCATGATCATACAATCTTTCTTACGGCAACACTGGACCACTCCATGATGCCATCTCCAATAGTACAATACCTAAGTTTTTAAAGGAACAAAAATATGGAACAGATATAACTAACAAGAGTTACTTAGTTTCCCAATTTACCTATTTATAAAGAAAAAATAAACCCGCTTTATTCTTGTATTATAATAATTTCAATCTGAATCTTACTTGTCGGATTCCAGGCAGTTAAAATTTAAATGAACACTCAACGTATCCAATACGTACAATATTGGTGCTTGTGTAATATCATATATTGTTTCAGTTCAATATGTTATACGTTGAGAAGTTAACATACTAATGGAATATAAACTACAATGTTATTGAATGCGACGTACGGGCGTTAAGTTATTAAATTACAGAGTTCCGTTGGATAACGATAGTCGGATCTACGAGTAACATAGGTATAATTAAATTTGTAACATATTTAAATTAGCAGCAAAAGTTATTAAAAATAGTTCTACATCGGCTAACTCACGTATATTTAATCTGGCGTTGACACCGACTAGTATCGAGCCCATTGGGCGCTCCTCTTCAGGGTGACTTGTCCGACTCCCGATTAAATATACGTGAGCTGATTTTATTTTGTTATAAAAATATTTCTGTTTAGAGTTAAGAGCGACAGTTAGTCGACATTTCAATTAATTTAAATAATTGTTGAATGACCTTGAATTTGTCAGTAGTCATCGCATCCATTGCGAAAGCGTCATGGTTCAAAAGGAGACCGCAGAGCGACAGAGAAAGAGGTCTGTTCGAAGACGAATGGCACGGGGTGTCTCTTCGGGACGCTCTGGGCCATCTACACGGCTATGATTGGCCGTTAGTCCCTTCTGTCGCTGTCGGAATCCAAGGGACCCTTGGGATCATTGGAAATTAGGGTGGGGGTCCTGGTCGTCCAATGAAATGGTCCGGAGAAGACGGTGACATAGTGTGGTCCTATGTCACCATTACAATGTTGAGTAATACATGCAGAGGCCTGTTCGATGAAGCCAAGCGCTGAGGGCTCTGGTGCGTTCCTCGGAGATCCCAGAACCCTCCACAACTGCGCACAAGTTGGCCATCGAGGGGGTTTTAGAGGGTCAAATCCCACATAACCCTGACTTCCCTCCAGAAGACAGGGTTATGTGGGGGTTATCTTTTGAAGATTTCCCCCCGACAAACTAGTCTAACGAGAAGTACTAAATAATATGTACGTGTAACGAATTAATAAACTAAAGAATTGGTTAAAGAAAAAATACAAAAGCATATAAAATAGGAACTATAATATGATCGTAGTTGAATATCGTTTTCTTTTGTTTCGTATTTACTTACAGAACTTAAGATAGTTGAAGTCTATTTTTTCTTACACAAAGTGTCTTAATGTTATTGCGCTCACAAATCCTTTCAGTCCGCGATTCGTCTGATTTAACGCTGAAACGTTACATAAAATGTTCAAGCTGATAGAGAAGTTTTATAGCATTTAAAGATATTACGTAAGATGAGGATTTAGTGGCCTTTTTGCTTAGCTTGAAATTTACAATTAACAAAAAATTAAATGCACACATTAAGAATATATACGCATCTCAAGTGTCTAAGGATTCTTGTTTATTATTTTAATTTTTTTTATACTTAAACACGAAGTTTATAGAAGCATGCTGTCAAATAACTATTTATTGCTAAATAGGAATGTATCTATTATTCGTTTTTCGCATGATTATTCTGGAAATATAAATACTACCGGTTAGCCTCAAACATAAATATTTATTAGCAGATAACAATCGTGACAATAAGTCACTATTGACTTCAATATATATAATACCTACGATACCCGATCAACGACTGCAGGTAAATATATGGTGTCTAAAGTACATAATGTTTTTGGTGACGAGAACACTCAGAAAACGTGTGCCTTTTTTATTTAATGGTTTACCTGCAGGCATAAGGGAAAAAGGATCGAACTTGAATTTAACAATGAACTAAAGAAGTGTTTAGTTTTTACACACTTTAACTTAATCTATATTGTATTCGCTTTCTTAATAATCTACATTTATTATATTCATTTATTTTTGTTATCTTTTCGCAATCTCACAGTCAAACTGTTTGCATACAGTTTTATGAGACATAATTTTTCCTAAAATTATATGTACCTTCAAGTAAGTAAATTTAAAAAAGCCTTTTTAATTTAATTTATTATAATTATTGTGTAAGTTGTTACATCGGCTTATTATTTGCTGTCAAGTGCATGTTTTCGCATAAATAACTGTTAACTTCCTTTAAGTTGCCCCTCAAGTTATATAATTTACGTCAAAATGTCTCACTTGATAATAACGCCTTGTGTTATGTTTCATAACAAGTTACTTATAAATGTATCTATCCATCAACATCAAACTAATTTATTGTGCGTTTCCATTAACAAATCAATTACAAAAATTATATTGCCATCCCTTTCTTTCTGTTTGAAAAATATAGGAGATAACCATACGTACAACTAGCTGTCGACCGAAACTTCGTCGCCGCGGAATTAAAAAAAGCTGAATAAAACCTATGTGTTCTTCCAAACGACGTTCTTCACCTATGCCGAATTTAATCAAGATTTGTTGAGCAGTTCTGGAGATAAGATAAGATAAGGTAAGCCTTTATTCTCTGATTTTTTTTTACATATATTTTGGCACTTACATGTATTGACTATAAAATAAATTAAAAAAAGTATAAGTATAAAAGTTTTTTTTTCATCTCCCAGTAGATTTATTAGGCTGTCCTTCAACATAGGCCTCCCCTAAATTCTTCCACAATTCCATGTCCTTCGTTGACCTTCTCCAGCCCTTTGGTAAGACGTCCTCGCATCTCTTTACTTGGTGTCCTGTGTGTCTCTTCCCGTCCTGGGGTTCCATTCCATAACTTCTTTAGTCCATTTATCCCTATTCGTCCTCATTATATGTCCATTCCATTTCCATTTAAGGTTTTTGTAGAAACTTCGCTTACTTTTATTTTCTCTTTGATTTTTGAAATAGTCCATCGATCTCGTAGTTTTATGTTAAGCATGCTTCTCTCCCTGTGGCGTTCGCAATGTGTTAGTTTTTGGTTATTTTTGAGCGAATCAGTAGCAGAAGCAGCAGTTCTAGAGATACATCTAAACTTTCGCATTTATAATATTCAGTAATATATAAGTAAGATAAGTTGTGGAAACCCACGCTAAAGGTAGCAAGCGTAGGCAGCACGTTTTCAATTACGACAGAAAACATTTTATAAATTGCAAATCATCGTTTATATGTCAAACACAGAATTATTTTCACACAGACTTGATTACAATTTTTTTTATAATCGACCTTATTTAATGTCCGCTTTCCTCTGTTTTCCTTAGTTCGTCGTTGTTCTTCAATCAAAAATATACTTTTGAAAATTATTTTTAACAATGTTAAAATTTGAAAACCAATTTAAGATATCAACGTTCGCTTTACGTTTTAATCTAGCGCATCCTAATTTATCGCACGACAAAAAATGGATTGCAAAAATTATTTTCATAGTCCTTCTTACTAGTGTGTTTTTTCTTTTTCTTGTCAATTCAATTGTGTTTCATGATATTCACGATGGGAAATATACGGCAGCTATCAAAAACGGCAGCGTAGCGACCGTGTTCTTGACTCTTTGCTTTAAAAACTATGTCCTTCTCCGTCACGCAAATTCATTGAGAAAATACATTGAAATCATCGATGAAGACTATGCCGCAATTGATCAATACAAAAAAGAGGAAAAGAATATAATTCAACTATATTCAAAAAAGGGGTCCAATGTTTGTTTGTACTGGTGTATAGCAGGTTGTACAGGTGCTATGTTTCCTCTAAAAGCTTTATTTTTTATGATCACTTCACTTTTTCGCGGTGAATTCAAACTGATTCCAATGTTCGATATGACTTACCCAGACCCAATTAACAGTCACAAAGAAAATCTCTACGTTTATTTGATTCTATTTTTATATTGCTTTATTTTCGATATGTACGCAACATCCATATATGTGGGATTCGATCCATTAGCTTCTATATTTCTATTGCACGTTTGTGGTCAAATAGAAATATTGAGTATGCGAATGAAGAACGTAATGGCAAATGTAACAGATCATAATGAGATCTGTCGAAAATTAAAAGAGATCAACCAAAGATTACAAGCAATTCACATGTGAGTATATTATTTATTATTGTTAACTGAAAAGTATTAGATAACGTATATTTTTCTAGATTAAATACAAAATGTTATTACAGAATATTTGAAGAAATTTGCCGGCTCGCCCGGTGCAATATCACGACCAAACAGAAGACAGGCGTGAAGTGAAATCATTTCCGCGCTTTGTCTGATGTGTGTGCATGCCGTGCAAACGTAGGCTCAATTTTAGTTCTCTATCCCTTCCCAGGAAGGATGGTAACGGGGAATTGATTTCAGATGCAAAAGGGTACGCTTAGAAAGGGAAAAATGTAATTAAATTTTCCTGTGCGTTTCTCCATCTATTAAAGGTAGGCAACGCATCTACAATTGGGCATATCTATGGAGGCGGTAGTTCGCTATTTCGGCAAATCCAGGTGGCTGCTTCCATGTTTGCCACCTCCAAAAGTATTATAATAAAAGGAGAAAATTATCCGGAGATCCGATAGCTAATTTGTCAATTTTTATATTGAAGAAAATCGCTACGAATTCAATGCGTTGTATATCAAATATGATTATACAAAGTGAATTATTAACGTTATAAATATAATAATTTTAAAAACTAAATTTCTTTGCAGCTTCCACAATTCTATTCAATCAATATTTTTGGAATTATTTGAATTCAATATGAAAACAACAATATTTTTATTACCATTCTCTGCCTTTCAAATCGTTCAAGTATGTACCTACATATATAATATTAAATTTAATGTTCTGCTTAAAATTCTTCTGTATATTAAATACTGCTTATCTCGAGACAAAATACTTATATTAGAAGTTTTTAATAGCTAGATAAGACACTACACAAATTTTACATAAATTTATAGCCGTAATTAAGTAAATTTTCATCATTTTTATTTCAGTCACTGAAAAATTTGGAGCTTAATATAGAATTCGTATGTTTCTTTGGATCATATATAATTCATTTTATGATCCCGTGTTACTATAGTAATCTATTGATGGACAAGGTATGCGTATGATATTTAAATAACTACCATAATAATACGAAAAAGAAAAAAAATACTGTAGTTATTTAATCATAAACAAAGAGATTAAATAATTATTATTTTCTTTGGTTTAGAGTAACGAATTGAGAGAAGCAATTTACTCGTGCGGTTGGGAGAACCAACCAAATATTCAAATAAGGAGGACCGTGTTGTTTATGTTGGCAAGATGCGGCATACCGCTCAGCATGAGAACTATATTCCACCCAGTTAACCTCGAAACATTTGCTGAAGTACTATTGGTTGAGGTTTATTTTATTAATATCAAAAATCTGTACCCAACAAGAAACAATACTAAGCTGTACATGTTAATACAAAATTAACTTCATTTTTTTTTACAGGTGTGTCGTCAAGCCTATACCATATTTAATATTATGAATGCGGCGTGGTCATAGTCCACTTAAACGAATTTTCTATTCTATAGTTATTATAGAATAGAAATTAGTATATATATTAGCAGCATTTACCGGCTCGTTCCAGTTTAATAAAATGTAATAAACACTCTACTTGAAGATGGACTCCGATGGTACGAAACTAGTCGGTGCCGCCACCGGAAAATTACACGAATTGAATGTGTTCAAATTAATTTATAGTAATGTCTCACGAAAGTTTAAACAATTTAATTACACGTGCAATATTATAATCTAGACTAGGACAAAGATATAGCAATTGAAAATGTGATATTAGTCGACATATTATTTGATTTGCAATCAACGCCGTTTTGTATAATAAAGTTTTTTAAATGTTACGTAAAGTATTTTTCTTCAAGTTCCCTCGTAACTTTAGGATGAGAAAAGAGAAACTGAAAAAGAATTGATGTATAACGTAACCAAGATTATAAAGTTTCTTGCTAGGCTTTAATCGGTTTCTCTATTACGATGTTTTTCCGTAATATGGCGAAGGTTTTACAATTTCAAGTTTAGCTTTATTTAAAATTGTTTCGCATTCAGTCCATATAATAAAATGTAAATGTCGTTAGTGAAACAGGTGGCTGGAGAAATTAGAAATTCTAGGCAGCTTAGAGATTGCCCAATCAACTTGCATACAAATTAATGTAAGTCAAAGGAAAACGAACTAGACTTTGCTTTTTAATGTCTCTCTTTTTATTACAAATGCTTTGATATATTACATTTTAATTTACATTTATACTTTATGCAAATATTTAATATTTTAGGTTAATTTTTTACAGCTTTAAACAAAGATACCATCGTAAAAAAAATAAAGGACAAACAAAATTGTTAAGTTTTATTATTATCGTTGATTATTTTTATATTGATATCAACCATTTTTAAGTTATGATTAGGCAATACGTTTTATCGTTGTCATCCTAATATGTTTTTTAATTAATCACGCTTTATGTAAAAGCAAAAAGTTACATTTTTCTCTACTTGCAGTATTGCAATAAAATATCCTTAACGGGACAAATGCTCTCTTCAAAAACAATACTTTGGATTCCATTTTAACGTCGTCGTAACAAACGACATCCGTCCAGAGACGTCCAATAAAGTATTGAACTTTGAACTTTTCAATAAATATTTCGAATGCAAGATAAATTGGGTGATACTTGTTCAGTTGTCGCAACTAGATGTTGATCAATATGTTAGACAGTTTGAGAACAAAATTACTAAAGGTTTCCTCAGTTTTATTTAAAAATATTTTTTACATCGATTTACGGAACGTTACCTCTATGTAGACAATATTAGTGAAACAATCAGCGTGAAACGGGGAGGTTAAAAAAGAGGGTAAAAAAAATTTATAGTCTTGCACACCACGTTATAATAATTCAGTTCCCAGTGGTCGACTCTCTTTTTGCGGATTTAATTGTGTAGAGTTTGTATATAGCTTTTCGTTTTTTATATTTATTCAGCTGTTCATTATTGTGATTGATTAGCTTTCCAAATTTATTTTGTAATTAACTGGGTAGATTGGAATGAACATTTTACTCTAACTTTTGATTTAGGTTAAGTTACAACAAAAGTTGTTAGGAAATTCCCCTAACTTAACTATCAACTTTCCAACATAAAACGATTTCCGATCATTACGTCGTTTCTCCGTACTAGTTTTGAGAAAGTATATTTTTTCCTTTTCTTCGAAATCGGAATCGAAATCGGAAATCGATGCCATTTTTTATTTCATTTTGTACCAGTGCTTTTTTAAACGTAATGTACACACAAATAATAATTTTGGTATTAAATTATTGTATATTTTTACCAAGTAAAAAGTATAACTTTATGATTACATTGAACGCAACCATAAGTAAAACGTCACTCTGTCTATCCTTAATCTATAACGTTTCCGCGTCCTTTCTGCGCTTGACCTTGTTGAAAGTTACCCATGTGTGTATTTGTTCTTTTAATATAATAAAAGATTTTTTGTACAATAATTACGATTTCACTTACTTCCCAACTACAATATCAACTTTTAAAAAATGTTCTATAATTTGCCTTATCCATAACATAAAAGCAAGTGACTTTCTTTCGACCAAATGTCCACATAACTTAAACTGGGATCATAGTCAAGAGCTGACTTATTCATAGTAAAAAAACGACTCACTTTTTAACAAGTATACTTCTGATACAGCACATACATACATATCAATTTACATCCATTTTATCAGTTCAAATCGCATTATTACGATATAAAAATTACTTTTTTTGACAAAGGATTCTGGCAATAGACAACGTAATACCAGCGGATGACATTAAATCACCCGCGATTACCGCCGCCATATTTATTCCATATGTACTTCAGTATTATCACATCGTCAGAACGAATTATAAATAAAAATACCTTGTTCCCATTTTTTCAATCACCGTTTCATGTTTTTTTTACAATTAACCAGTACCGTGTAAGGATCGGGTAGCAGTAATAAATCTGACTTTTCTTACGGATCGAGTACCTGCGCTTTAACTGCCCTGAATGTCACATGAAGCTTTGCTTCAAAGTATGGATTGATTTACAAGTATTAACGCCTACAAGGAAAACTTATATGTCTACACTTGTTCCTTTATTGTTTTTTGGAGTTAGTTTATAATTGTACTGTAAGTGCAAACACTGCCCTCATACTAAACTCTTGGTTTAAATACGTATTTCTGAGTTGACAAAATGTAAATCTTAAAACAAATAAAGTTTACTTTGTAATACTATTGAAAGACAATCAATATTAAATGAACATAAATTAAATTAATTACAGTAAAAAAAAGTCTAATTGTGAAAAATACGAACGTTTACATCGGTGTGTAAAACGAACACACGAACATGTTGTTACATACGTTTTCGCTAGTTTAAAACTTAGACAACGTAACGAATATCTGATGATTGAAAAAATAAGAAAATTCCTGTATTCTGTACTACATAGTGTGTTACACCTATCGTAGCAGGTTTAAGATAATTCAAGACGAATAGCGACAAACTTTGTGAGAATAATTTAACATAGTTTGTAAATGGCTTTAAACTGCTCTTAGAGAACTTTAAAACTCAAGGACTTGCCGATCCTCCTATGCAATTTGCTAGCTTCATGGTGACACATTCCAGAGACAATGTAGAGGAACTAAAGCGTCAAAGTATTACACAAGTTATAATAGAAATTCTTTTATGAGAGAGGCTATTCTACAAATTATATAGCAAAAGTCCACCTTTAAACGAGCAAGCGGCCACTCATTTCGCAAAAATTGCGAAGCGAACGTTGTCGATAGACAACTGCATTTGGAGACATGTTACGTACCTTTAATCGAAAGAAGAAGAGACGTATAGAAAGACATTTCCCCTTAAAATGCGTCCCTTAGTCTATCAAACCCATCTCCCTTACCCATCCCTTCCTTATAAGGAAAGGGCGGAAAGGGGTAAGGGACTAAAATTAAGCCCCCGTCTTAGGAATCACACTTATGAGAGTGTACAGAGAATGATTGCCACTTGAAGCCTGTCTTCTGTGTGTTACTGAACGGGGCGAGCCGGTCTATTCGTGCAAGATGTCATTGTCGGCTCTAGCACAGTAAAAATTAAAAAAAAAAGAAATTTGTTTGAAATGCATATACGACCCTATATTTTTTTTAACGGCTGTAGTAACAAAATTCTTATGATCTTACTGTGTCATGGATAATCTAAAAACTGGAAAAAAAAAACTAGGGAACTTAGTATCACGAAGAAGGGCTTTTTTAATGTTGGTACTGAAATTACCCTTTGTCTGGCCAAAAACGTCTGTATTACTTAGTTAACAAAATGTTTTTTTAATTGACTATCATCTGATAGTCAATTAAAAAAACTCTCAAAAAGCACTCTTTGATTGATTACTTAAACAGCCTGAAGGGAAGATTTGTCAACCATTAGGGACACCATTAAACAGTAAGATTCTGATTTATCAAATTTATATTTATAAAAAGAAGTAAAGCATTCACAAATTCAGTACCAGTAACGTAACAATGAGTTGTAATTACTAAGACATTATTATTCCAGCAGTAGAGTCTCAAAATTCATTAGCAGTAATTCAATTAGAGTGTTTGCGAGTCCCTAACCTTGCTCGGTTTGCTCAATCCTATTATATTTCCTTAATGTTGCATTTTGTCGTATAATATTTCAGTTTTCAGCAACTTTAATTCAATTCCTATAGTCAAAGCTTTACAGTTTCACCTTTACTTGGAACTGTAATTAGATTTATACGATTCCATCGGTTAATTTACTCGTTTTTAAGAAAAAAAATTACTTAAACAATCAATATGATTGCTATAATTTTTACATTTTAGAGTAGAAAGTAAATAACACGTGAAAAATACATACCTACTAGCTGTCGCCTGCGACTACGCACGTATAAAAATAACTTAATGAGTAAGTACCCTATATGTTTTCTCAGACTATTTTCTAGATCTTTGCCAAATTTCAGCGAAATCCGTTAAGCTGTTCTGGAGATACATTCTAATAAACATTCATCCATCCATCTAAACATTATATTAGTAAGAAGAAGACTGTGAGATATACATATATACCATTCGTATACACACAATAAATACATACATAAATCATAAGGCAAATGCAAATTCAAAATTTAAATGAAATTATAATGAAACGAGAGTTCTTTTATCGCAGTGCCGCAGACTTTTTACATTTGCATTTATTTTAACTTATGATCTGAGGATTATGATCAAAGTCAAAAGGAGTATTATCATTGCGTACTACAAAGTACTGAAAACTATGTTATCATAAAAATATTCTTATTTGTGATAACGGTCACGTCTTACTTTATCCTACCACGTACTCTTTATCGCTATCCTTTTCGAATCAACACAAATTTCCAGTGGCCCAATCTTATGTAATCTATCTGATTTATGATTTCTACTTGTATAAGAATATTTTACACCAAACAGGATTTTAACGTTTACGACATAATTGGTCTTAATACTTATCGATTTAAGGTTTAGTTTTTAAATTTTGCAGTTAAACAATTGAAGATTCTCCTAAAATAAATTATTAATTAATTCATTTGTTTCTGAAGTTCAATAAGGTAAGACATATTTTGATTTCAGTCACGCGCCTCGTTTTCTAGAACTCATTAAGGTCTCTATTATATTAAGAACTTTTCCTCTATCTCCCACTTATTCTCGTGAACATTTAATTGTCGTAAAAACGTTTTGAGAATATCCAATTTTGATTAATTAGATTTGTTATCTTACTTAGCTTTATCGGCTAATTAAATATGTTCCAAAAATGTTTTCATTCTTATTAAAGACACGTATTAGGCTTTTAACGTGTAAACTTCTTCTAAATCGATGCCGACAGCACGCAAGAAAAAGCATGACTCGTTGTCACGTCCGAACTGAGCGTGCAAACGAGAGCGTG
>JAAOEG020000031.1:4461414-4472718 GCA_011763625.2 Papilio bianor | reverse complement strand
TGGCTCCTATTGCCACACTTTAATTTTAAATAATGTTAATCTGGGCTATGTGTGTTTTATTAAGTGTGTGTGGTAATTAATAATTTTATATATGTTTTCTTTCTTTCTTTCTTTCTTTCAATTACTGATGTTTATATGCAGCGGTCATTTCGCTACTTCAAGTAGCCGCTACGTTGTCACCTTGTTATATTAAATTATTGTGTTTTAAAGATGTTGCAACAAATTCTATTATTAAACTTTTTTAAATTTGATTCGATTTGTTATTTATGTGAAAATTGTAACGTAAATGACAATACTGGAGAAAATTACCACAAAAAAGGTTTTATGGGGCCTTTTAATTCACCTTAGTTTTGTGGTCCGAATACTCCATTTATAGGTATATAATAATATGTATTTCAAAACACTTAATAATAATAAACTTAAATAATTAAGTAGTCAATGTTTAAACTAGTAGTTAACCTAGAGAATTAACAAGTAAATAATTGATTCAAAAAGGTTTAGTAGGGCCCAAGCTGATTTCTATGCATACATACATACATATTAATGCATGTTTTCGTAACTTGACATATTTGTTTACTCCCAAGGAAGGTTAAAACTATATCAAACTAGTAATAACGATAGATGGAAAATAACTAAAAAATAGTGTTACTTAAGTATTCTCCTGCTTTTGTGTAAATATTATACTTCAACTATTTTTTTTTAAAGAAAAGATAAGTTATAATCTCGGAAGCATGTGACATTTTGTTATAACCTAAAATGTTAAATAAGCTTACATTATAAATGAATAAAATTAGTTCACATGTTCGGAAAAAAATATGTTGGGCAGACTTTTGTGTTTTTTTTATAAAATTACAAGATAAAAAATATATTTCATGAATCTTGCTTACATTATTGTAATTTCCAAAACTAGAAATTCTTTTAATTTACTTAATTGTAATAAAAATCGTTTATTTAGACAACAAGAATATGTTTCAAAGTAGTGGTTAGCCTAAAGTTGACTGCCGGTCCAAATTAGAGAAGTGTTACGCGAGACAGAAAACAATGGAAGAGTTTGGAGGAGGACTATGCCAAGAGGCACGCTGAAATTAGAGACATACTATAATTCACGTATTTACGACACTTAACCTAATTTCAGATTAAAAGGCTATATTATAGTGGTTAGCCTGGTTCCTAAACTAGGCTTAGATCCTGTCTTTATAAACTAGGACTCTTCCGTCTTAGTGCTAAAGTTTTATTAACGACATTATAAATTTATAAAAGGTAATGAAAATGCCTAATTGCATATTGACCTTGCTTATTAACTAAGGCACAAATACAAATAATTAACTTAGAATTAAAAAGCAAAGTCTTGTGTTGTGTGTGTGTATTTTTATATGCTTTTTTATCATTAAATAAAGCACGTCCTTTATTTTGACCAACTTTTGTTTTTATTTAAAATTCACTAGATGTCACGTCTGACCTTGTGCTATTCAAAAGTTTTTGTCTTAATCAAAACAAGTTCGGTCATCAATTGAAATCAAAATTAAAATTGAAATAATAACCTATTGTTTTTCAGAAACAATTGTCGAAGATTGCCCACGAAATACAGGTAAGATATTTTTGTTAGCTTACATTTTTTTAACTGACTTCTCTCAGTCGACTGTGTGCTCGTGAACAAGAGGTCTACGTGGTCCATTTTAACTCTTATACTTTAGATTAAATTGAATCGAAGTTTTTTCATGTAAGTATAATTTAAAGTCGTTTTCATTATATACGTATTGATCAATGACTGACTTAGTTGAAAATTATTTCTATAAGAAAACAAGATAACTTCGCGATCAACGACCAATTTTAATGCCTTTAATTTTTTTAGCTTTGACTTAACTGGTGCTTTAAAAAAGTCTTTTTATTTAGAAATTTCACTCAATAGTTTTGGTGCGACTAACACTTATCAAAATTTCCTATGGTTTCCAAGATCTCTGATAAAAATCTTAACAAAACACTAAAGAGAAACAATTGGTAGCAAAGTAGTGACAGAGGCGCCCTCTATGATGTCAATTCACTTAAGAAGAGTCGATCATGTCGCTCGCTTGCTACTAAAAGCTACTAAAAGCCCTCCATAAAAGCAATAATTAAATTGCCGTAACGCAATTTAGTAAGGCGGTGCTTCCGAAGGTGGCCGTGGCGCATGCCTCTTTAGACGTAACATTACTTTACTATATTAATTACGAGCCTTTTAGTTTTAAAGTCCTCAGATAGTATCAAAGCTAAGAAACGTTACATTAAATATCTTTCCTATCTTAAATGTTTCATCCAGACGCAATTTAGATAATCGAGATATTGAACAGAAATAAGTAGGGTTCCTTCAATTATGCATGGATAACTCAATTGCAATTGATGACCTGCACATCAGCTCACGTTTTGCATATGTGAACCGGCTTGTAGATCAGCTGAATTTTTCCCTGGTACGTCGGGTTGAGCCGTAAGTTGTCAATTTAGTTATGAAGCTGAACTTCTTAGCCGGCTCAGTGCTGATTTAAACATGTCTACTTCAAAATAACAACTAGTAGTAAAGTACATTATTCACTTTACTGTAAGATCATTTTTTATTTTCTCTATTAAAATCTTACCTAACTTTCAATTGCAATCAGTGGCATATCTACATCTTATCTAGAAGGTTTTTATCTTTACTTCCAGAAGGTATTTATATGTCTATTTTAGTGGTGTGTTTGCATGCACATGCGCAAGTATAAAAGGAGAATTATATTTACACTTTTTATCTCCTTAGATTATATTTGAACGAAGCACTAAAACATTACACAAGGTTTTAAAACATGACTTAATTTTAATTAATGTACATTTTTATTACTTTAAAAAATTAGTTAGCTTCAAGTGGTGGTACTTAAAAACAAACATCGACAGAAAAGACGGTAAATCAGTAGTAAAAAATAAAGTAAACCTTTTGATATGGTGCGGTACCGATACTATTCTTACCTGGCTATGACTTAGATATGTGTATAGTTCACATTATTTTTTTTATAACATTGTAGTTTTTTTAATAGCTGTGTATTACGGATGTTGTATATAGATGTATAGGCGTCACGTCCCAACAAATGGAGATAGAATAATTAAACCTACAGCCTCCAGTTATATCAGGTAACTCTGCGTAGGTAACCTTGTAGTGTCACCCCAATTTTTATGTAAATGAGACGCTGACAGATTCCAGGCGAAATATCGAATCGATGGCGAGATGATAAGAGTTGTGATCGCAGAATATCTATAAAGTTGCCTCCACTTCCTCGATCTCTTACAAGTTGACCTCTTATTATTAACTTTCGTGCTGTATTTCTTTCGTATTTACAATTTAATTTTATTATCAACATAATAAAGAGAAAGCTAAAAGGGTACTTCAAGCGAGACATAAAAGTTAAGATAGGATCTTATTTTAGTGCCTGTTGTTTTTCTAACACAAATTAAACCATTTCCACATTAATTTTCAAACACAAAATGATTCAATCTTCAAATATTATTCGTAATTATAATTTCGTTGTCAAACTTATAATCGCGCCATCTAGTTTATGACCCTTACTGTGTACTGCTCGAGGTGTATATTTTTGTGTCTATAGACAGGGATATCTGACCGGTGGACATAAGTGAAACGAAATTATTATAGTTAATTAGCGCCCCCTTTTTGCTATTGTATATATATGCTATTGTTATCCATGTAGGTATTACATATTTTTGACAAAACCAACCGATAGCACCGCCTCTTCCACTGGACTATACATCCTTATTTGCCTATACTCTTTCCAAAACACTATGACACTGGCACGAAATGTCACAAAAAATAATAGAAACGTCACTATATTGCATGATGTATGTGTATCATCACATTTGTAAATATTCAAAAACTTTTGTAGTTACTACAATGAGATAACAAGAAGCGTATGAGTTTCAGTGAGTATTGTACGAGAATGATGTTTACTTCAATGTGAAATTATTACAAGGTCACTAAATGATTGTCTGATGTAATATAATAATTATTGCTAATACTTGTTTCACTGTTTTAGCATCTTTAACATCGTTTCATACATATTAAGTGAACTTTTATTTTTAGCAGCGATGAGTGAAACTAACACTTTGAGTAGAGTCATTGACTCGGAGCAGATGCAAGCAATTACAAGTGAATTTAACAGATTAGGAGGTAAGGGATTGTTTTGTAACGATCATAATGTGAGATTGGCCTATCACTGCACTTTACTCCTGTGTATTTGCCACTATAACGCCAAACGCCAATGATTACTGTATTGTTTTGAATCTGTGTTTATCGCACCTGAAGGGACATATTTTAATTTGATACTTATTTTATTTTAGAAAGATGTTATTTGGAGCATGCGGGAGCTGCATTGTACCCACAATCTTTATTGCAACATGTACATGAAGATTTATTGAACAATGTCTACATGAACCCGCACACAGATAAATACACAAGAGATTGTATAGAGCAGATTCGTTGTTTAGTTCTAAACCATTTCCATACAGACCCATCTAAATATTCAATAATATTCACATCAGGTGCTACACAGTCATTAAAATTAACCGTGGAATCATTCGAGTTTTCATCGAACACAGAAGAAGGTTTCGAGTGTGGATCATTTGTTTATCTCAATGAAAACCATACTTCAGTCCTAGGTTTGAGGGAAATAGCTGAGGATAAAAATGTGGATGTTATTAATATTTCTCATGACAATTTCCTCAAGTCAATTAAACAAAATCTTCCAGCACCAATTGGACAGAAAAGTAAAACTGATGGCAATATTTTGCTGGCGTATCCTGCTACAAGTAACTTCAATGGATTTAAATATCCTTTGGATTGTATACAAAATATAAAGAATGGATGTTTGAACAGATACTTGATGAAACATTTATGCAAAGTGAACTGCAATTGGTATGTTTTACTTGATGCAGCGGCTTATGTACCCACAAATAATTTAGATTTATCAATCACACAACCAGATTTTGTATGTCTATCATTTTATAAAATCTTTGGCTACCCCACTGGTTTAGGAGCGCTATTAGTAAAAAATACCAGTGCTAATGTTTTATGTAAAAAACGATATTTTGGTGGAGGAACTGTCGATATTGTGATAAGTGGAGAAAATTTTCATGTGAAAAGAAAACTTCTTCACGAAAGGTATGTTTATTTTCTATCTTTTAAAATATTATACTGTTGTACCAGTAGTAATTGTTATTTTTTTTTAAATTACAGAATGGAAGATGGAACTTTACCATTTTTATCAATTTTGGCTTTAAAACATTGCTTTGATATGTTACATAGACTGATACCTAAAACAATTAACAATCATATAATGGATACAATCTCTCATCACACATTTTATTTGGCAAAAGATTTATATAATCAGCTGAATGAACTTCATCATCCAAATGGCAAGAAAGCAGTTGTCCTGTACATGGACTCTGATTTCTCCGACATTAAAATACAAGGTGGTACTGTTACATTCAATCTTCTTAGAGAAGATGGATCATTTGTTGGTTTCATGGAGGTAATTATTTTTTTGTTTATATTTATTATAATAACGACAACATAACTCACGCCTTTAACCCAGCGGGGTAGGCAGAGACCATGGATCTACATATGGCATGGTCCTGACACACCTCCTTCACTTCTTGTACATTCATACATCTACTCTTACAAGCTTCATCGGTTTCGGGCTCTCTTAACACCCCCTTTCTTAAGTATCCCATCAATCTGGATTGCATAAATCCTGTCAGAGTTGGCCCTGACCTATGCTGCTGTTCACTGTCTCATCATAAACTTCCTTTATTTCTTTTCATTCATCCTTTCAATGTGTCCAAACCATCTAAGCATGGTGTTTTCAACTAGACTCACATCGTTATTTACACCACATTCTCCCTTTAAAGGACTATCTCATCATTCACAGTCACTCCTAACATATTTCTCAAAGACAATAGGTCTTAATATATATTTTGAAATTCATTTCCTTTCAGTTCCAAAACATGGCAGATCTGTTTAATGTAAATGTGAGAACTGGCTGCTTTTGCAATTCAGGCTCATGTCAAAGACATCTCAATACGTCCAATAGAGAAATGAAAGAAATGTACAAAGCGGGACACAAGTGTGGAGATGAAATAGACTTGATCAATGGTAATCCAACAGGAGCGATTAGAGTCTCATTTGGATATTACAATACATTTAATGATGTTGACAAATTAGTGTTAATGGTGTGTAGATGTTTTGTACGGACAGTGTTTAAGAAACCAAAGCGTACAATGACCTTTCTGCAAGATCTTTCCATCTATAAACCTGTAAAAAAAACCTACAAAGAAGGAATGGGTAAATTAATGAATGATAGAGCTTTTTTCAATGGTTACGACATATTACCTGAAACACCTCTAGAAAACAGTGATATAATTTTGGATGAAATAGCCATTTTTCCTATAAAATCTTGTGGTGCATTCAAAACAAAAACCAGTTGGAAAATTGGTCTCAAAGGATTGGAATATGACAGGGAATGGATGATAATAAGAGAGAATGGTGTTTGCTTGACACAGAAACAAAGTACACAAATGTGCATGATCAAACCAGAAATAGATCTGAAACGTAAACTTTTAGTACTGCATTTCAAAGGTTTGTATCGGAACTTGAAATTGTAGGATTATTAAATTTTTCCCTTTGAATTGTTGAACCATAAAAGTCAAGCGAGCAGTCCCAAATATTCTGGTGTGAGTATATTTGTTTATTGAAATATTGTTATTTTCAGGTAAACCTTCTATATCTGTGCCATTAGAGCCAATAATGGATAACAAAACAAAGTTTGCTAGTATGTGTACCAGCAAAGTTTGCATGGATATGGTAAAAGGATATGACTGCGGAGACGATGTGTCCGATTGGATTTCAAATGCGTTAGGAATCTCGTTCCTCCGATTGATTAAACAATCAAGCGCAGAAGTTAGGCCTCAAAAGAAAAGTGGAGATTGTGAACAAAAGTTACTGTCTCTATGCAATCAAGCTCAATTCCTCTTAATAAATAAGGCCTCGGTAAGATGGCTGCATGGAAGAATCAAAGATCCACTGTTTTCAGCTACTGTTGATAATTTGACAGACCGATTTAGAGGAAACCTTATCATTGATAGAGCTGTGGAATTAACTGAAAGGGAATGGCATAGAATTATTATCGGGAAACATGAGTTTAAGGTATGTGAATAAATTCATATTGCAATGATTTGATTGTTTTAACTATGATAACTCGAAACAAGAACTTTTATTTATTTTATAAATTGTCTAAATATAAGTTGGGTGGGATTGCTAGACTATACATGTAATATAATTGGACTGTGTGTATGTAATATTGAGACAAATAATAATATTTCGTGATGTATTTGAGTTGGTAATAACGAAAATCTAAATCTTACTTTTTTGACTGCTTTTGTGCTGACTAATCCCTGGAACGACTAAACCTATTTAGGCAGGACTTTGATGGAAAGCTAGAAGTTACTCTTTTTAATTCTGCCCTGACGTCTTGGGTGACACTAGTCAAGTATAAATTACCAAACTATTTCTAATTTTCTCACAGCCAGCTTCCCAACTTAACTCTTAGATTATAAAAAAATAATCATGGAGCGTCGGTGGCTAAGCACTTGACTTGTAATATGCAGGTCCAGGTTCGAATCCCGCACTGTACCAATGTGTTTTTCGCTTTTTCGAATTTCATATGTACATTTACCCGACGTTCTTATGGTGAAGGAAAACATCGTGATGCTGCACATATCTGAGAAGAAATTCAAAAGATGTGTGTGAAATCAACCAACCCGCACTGGGCCAGCGTGGTTGACTATGGCCTAGTCACCCCTAACTTGGGGTATGCTCCGAGCCCCTCAGTGGGGATATATAGTGAGCTGATGGAGAATCATGGAATACATATCTGTTTCAGGTGGACGGTCCATGTCAGCGTTGTCACATGATCTGCATAGACCAACAATCTGGTGAGAAGACTGCAGAACCCCTGAGAACTATTTCTGAGCAGTTTGCAGGAAAAATGCGCTTTGGGATATATCTAAGCTATGTAGGTCCAGTGAACGGTATCAAAGATAAAGTTTTAAAAGTTAACTCTATTGTAAAGCCTATGATCAACGAAGATGATATAAGCAGATGAAGTTTGAACTATAGTTAACCACAATTTTTACTAATAGTTACAGTGGGTTTGACTGCCGTTACACTTGTATCAACTAATATTGTAGTCTCCGTTAGAGGCTGTTCAAGTACTATTTACCCCCCACCTTATGTATTATAAGGTGGGGGGTAAATAAAAAAAAGATAACGTCACCAGAATGAGCCTAAACAATTAGAATTATGCTACTCGTGAAATAATAAAAACCAGAATACTATTATATTAAATGAAAAATTAATATATGTACTAATGCTTATGTAAGTTCGCAGGGGGGGGGTGTAAGAACTTTGCTTACTTTTGATGACATGGGGGAGGAGTTAAAATTTTAATAAACCTGCTTAGGTAATACTTAGCCGGCCCCTTATGTTAAAGGGGAGTGAAAAGGATCACAAAATGTTTCAATACAAGTATCACGGCAGTGAAGACCTTTAGTAAGAAATAGAAATATACATCTGATTTTTAGAGCAATATATACACTTGTGTGTCAAATATTTTAGAAAATATCTTCAGAACATTCTGAATTCTTAAGCTCCTAAGGCTCTTCACGCTCGGTGTTTGCTGCAAACAGCTACAATTGCCAAACATGTGCCAACACCTAACCCAAACTAAAATCTTCAGATTAATTAAAGATTAGCAAACATAGCGGATGTTGAGCGCTTTGTGGCATTCATGTCTGTTCCCAATCAGATAATAACAAAGTAATGGCCCGAGCCGAGGTTCCTGTGGGTGCCCTCAAGCTAAGTCACTCTTAAAACAAGCTTTAGGCTAAGCGCCATCAGCGCTCAACCACCTTCTCTTGCCTGATGAAGCTGTAAATGCCTCTTCAAGGCAAACAGTGACAACTCAGTCATACACAAAAGTTTGGTGTTCACATTTCGCTGTTGGCCAAGTATGAGGGATCTTTGTGTGTGATTTTATGTTGAAATTATAGTTATTGTTCATTTTTAATAAATTCTATCTGTGTTAATACTTATTCCAGTTATTTGTCAGACATTGTACTATCTAGATGTAATATACTTTATACATTTTGATAAGATAACAAATGTTATTGTTAACTTGATCCTACCAAAATGTTATTATTTTTTAATTTAGCTTTAAGTGTAATCATCATTGTCTTCTACATTCCTAAGTACTATTCCTTTGCACTTAATATTTTAAAACAAAAAAAAAAGATAAGTTTTGTAAAACACATTTCATACCACATACTTGTTGAGTTCACTATAATATGTAAAAATCTTAGGAGCACTGAATATGTTAAGAAATGGTGTTTAAAAAGTTATTAAATACATATATTTAAAGCTCAGAAACTATATTTATCTTGCCTTTATATAACTGTGATTTTATATTTTATATACAACTATACAAGTGTTATCTATTTCCAGCTTATTTAAATATTTTATGAGATTTATAAGTTAATAGAGAATACATATATATGTCAATTATTTATCTTAGTGTTGAACTAATTCAACAATTGTTTTACATGGTAATATATTTTTAACATGTACAAGAAGTTCGTCATCTTGTAAAGATAATATTCTTTACAGTTAACAAGGAAGTAAATGCCTGCCTATTTTTATTGAAAAAAAAGGATGTATTTTAATTTTCACCACTGTTTAAATTCAAATATTTATTTAAATGCTGTCAACAGCAATTTACTTAAAATAAATTTAATTTATCATCACACTGTATTAACATTTTTTACACTGGTTTGTTGATGTTTACTTTGAATAAATGTTAAGATATTGCACAGTTTATTGGTTGTTGCCCTTTTATTTCTTTTGGTTCTTCTCCTTTAGACACATTTGAAACAACAGTTACTACTTCTTCATAGTCAGGTAATGCCATTGTTTGCAATTTTGAATAAATAAGTTTATCATTTATTAATATTTCGAATGAACCTGTAAAAAAATCATCTATAAATGTCCGTTAGGAATACACGATATGATACAATAAGGCTCTATAAAAATTCCTAACAAACCTTGACGTCCTCTCTTGCATAATACTACAGCATTTGGTGTACATTTTTTGATAGCATTTGCTAATGCAAGGCAATGCCCTCCGTAGTCACAAGCACCGCTAAAATAGTTTTACTTTAAATTAAAATATCAAGGGGTAATTATAAAACAAAGTAGTTAAAGAAATTACCAATATTCTATTTGCACTTTAGGATCTTTATTATCATTTAATCCTTCCATTATATTTTATAGGCACGGTGGCACACTAATTAAAAGTATTTTTTTATGAAATATCATATTATGGAGCAATATTCGATATAGCTCTTACTAAATTCTACAATAACATTTTCCAATTATATAAATATAAAAACCAAAACAAATCAGCAATTGACAGTCACAGTTGAGTTGACAATTGACAAATTCAATGACATTGAGTTTGACGTATGGTAGCCAAAGAGCAAAAGAAAATTTCAGGTCCCGATAATTAAAAAAAAAATAGATTGGTGTTTTAAGTGTCGTAAATAAAATACAAAAGGACTAGAGGCTGTGGTGATAGATATAATATTATGTTAAACGCTGAACCTCGTGGGTTGTGGCTTGTACCCTTCCTTATTTGATTTATCAAAGGACTTAACCAAATAATGAAGACCATAGGCTAAAGAGAGAACTTACATGAACTATGTGTTCTCAGTCTAGTCTTTGTGCACCTGCGTACGTCTTGACATTTAAATTGAAGTTTGAGCCATTTGTTTGTATCAATTACACTGATTGATAAATCCATGTAAACGATCAGGATATTATGGATTTACTATGAAAATTTGCGTGGTTAACACAATAAATGATCCAGCCAGTCTTTCATAATGTCTGCCGCAAATATGGACTACGACTACCTTATAAAACTACTTTGCGTTGGTGATTCAGGTGTTGGAAAGACAAGTTTTTTGTACAAATATACTGATGGAGTTTTTCACACCCAATTTATATCTACTGTGGGTATAGATTTCAGGGAAAAAACTGTGGTAAGTTTACTATAGCATTACTGTTTTTATCAATTTTACAATCTATGTGTACTGTCAAAGTTCTAATAGGAACAATGTCTAATGACTGAGTTTATTTTAGAAGAATAAACTCAACTTTATTTGAAACATAAATATTAAATA
>JAAOEG020000031.1:4196863-4223798 GCA_011763625.2 Papilio bianor | reverse complement strand
TATGTTATAAAAACACTAAACAACTAATTATCTAATCATATTGTCGTCTATATTAGCAATTATATTGCTATTAAATAAAAGCTTCATTTATGGTGAAGCATCACTAGTTTCACTTTGAAATATTATTGATATACACGTATTCATGGCAACTGAGATGTAATTAGTAATTAGTAAGTATCTATTCACTGTCAGCGATATTAATATAGTCAAGACTTAATGACGTCACACGTCTCCCCTCGTCAAGGTGAAACCGCACAAGGCAAGTAATTAAATCACGCCAACGTACAGCATAACCTACTCACAAACAAAAGTAACGACTTTACATTCATAAAAGGAATTGCTTTTTTTTTTTTTTATTGAGGTCAATAGGTAGCACTAAAACTTTTTAACGAGTTTTATGCGCTTTTAATTATTAAAATAAACGTAACAACTGTGGTGCCTATCTAAAACTCATTAGTAATGTTTTTTATATTACATTGCGTCCACCTGAAATCGCTAAAGTAGCGATGTGATCGCTGCCCAGAGACGTTAGCAATTGCAGATGCGTTGCCTACCTTTAATCGATGGAGGATGAGATCCACTGAAAGAGAATATTTCGTCTTCCTATGCGTATCCTCTTCAGTCAAGTCCACATCCCTTTCCCATCCTATCCTTGTTAGAAAACCTTGGGAAGGGAAAAAGACTAAAATTAGGCCTCCGGCAACACACTCATCAGATGAAACGCGGAATTCTTCTACTTGACGCCTGTCTTGTGTGTGGTCGTGGTATTGCACCGGGCGAGCCTGCCCATTCGTGCGAAGATGTTAAAGCGGGCTCTACTACTGTAAAATGTTTTTTGAAAACTTTAATGAAAAAGAAAAGGCTTTGGTATCAAACTCACTCATTACTTATTTTGACGATGGTCTGTTCTTTTTTATTACAAATATTATTCACGTCTTGCGAAGCAAGCTTGCAGCAAGGTAATAGAGCGTTTTTAATAACTTGCATATTAATCCTTTCTTTATTACGGTTCATATACGATGAAAATGTGTTCTAATATGTCAGTATAAAATCGATTAAATGGATTATACTTGTATTAAACAAGGTTACGTTTATAGTGTTAAAATAATATAATTAATATTTAGACATTTTCAATTATTTTAGTCATGACCTTAAGAAACGGGATTCTTGCCACAATTATGTTGTTTGGGAGCTCCCATTATCTCCAGTTACATCAGATTTTTTACGAACATTTTGTTTGTAGAAACGACGAATGCTTAAAGTTACATAGATTAGTATTGCGTTGTGTACTTTAGGCGCTAAAGACTATATAAAAATGTTGTTGGTTTTTTTATTTAATTATAGCAACTTCCAATTAAAGTTAAAAGTTTAGATGAATTGAATGCAAAGCAAAACCAAATAATAGAACTTGGAACAAATCGCATGAAAATATGGTTATAGCCTTGCAGACAAAAATTAACAGCGCACTTTAATTAAAAAGGGTTAAAAGCTTAACGCTTCTATACAACAGCGTACTCAAATAACGCGGATTTTTAATTTAATCATGGTATGCAAGAAGATATAGAATTTAAAGGGAAAATCTTAAAAAATAATATTTCTTCTATTCTATACTGTGAGATGATATTAGGACTTAGTGGAAGCAATCCATATATTCCTTTGCTATTGAAATTTGGCTCTACCATTATTATCTTTCTACACATAATTTACGGTATTTAAGAAGAATGACAATTTAGTATTTATGTATTATAGTAATTCTTTATACTAATCTAGCGGCCCGCTCCGGCTTTTCACGGGTTTCTCGTATGGTTCGGACTGCGTTTGTTGCAATGTAAGCGGAAAAAAATGTGGTTATTTACGACATTACATTAGAAACCTCAAAAATAACAGTATTTCTCCACTTTTCGATGTATGTTATTTTACATATAAACCTTCCTCCTTAATTACTCTATCTATTAAAAAAACCGCATCAAAATCCGTTGCGTAGTTTCAAAGATTTAAGAATACAGGCATATAGGGATAGAGAAAGCGAGTTTGTTTTATAATATTATGTTAGTGATTTATTAAAAATGTCGACTGCCAAAACTTTTCCGCAATGTTTCTTTCTTAGGAATTTTGGATATATTTTTAGAGGTAACCAAGTTGACAGTATCGGTTCATTAAAACACAACTGTCACTATACTGGGTACCAAAAATAAGTCGTGGTATTTAAATGTAACTACCCTTGTTTAACTCATCTTTAAGCCCCTTTGTTCTTGTTACAGAAAATAAAAAAGAAATGTCAAATTGTAAGCTATTTGAAAGTTTTAATTAAAGAGCATCGAAAAAAATTTATTACAAAGGGTGAAAGTTACGAGTAAGTTGATAAACTTCTTATGAAGTCAGTTGCTGTTACAACAATGCAAATAAAAGGATAAAAGTGAAAAGAAAGCAAATTAGTTAAAAAATAACAAGTAAATAAATAGTATAAATATATAATATATACATATATGTATGTATGTATATCGTATAATTTTTATTAATTATTCTTGTTCGGACAGAATGTAGTTTTTCGTACCGATAGAGGTCGCCTTGGAGATTGTTCTTACAAAGCTTGACGAAATAAAAGAATAAACCAACAATGCTTCATCTTCGCGACAGCCTGAGTGAAGTCCTTTTATCAAAAGATTCTGCGGTTTCATAAAGTCATGTAATTATAGATAAAACTTACAAAGAGCATTTTATTTTTATGTTTTTGCGACGGATTTCATTTAGCACTTTGCATTAAAAATGTTTACACACGTTAAACTTACTGTAGAAGACTGAGCTACGCTTTTGTTTTTATGGTACAATAAGTAAAAAATTATAACGATCATCCTCGCCCGTCCAAAACTTGTTAATTTATTATTAATTAAATTATTTTCTAGCAAAGTTTTATCATTGATATTAAAAATCTTTCTTAAACAGACTAAGAGCAAAGGGATTTTTTAACTGTAATAATTAATTGTAAAGCAAGAACCAAACATTCCAAAATCTGAAATACAACTTTCGTGTCAGTCGGGCAATGTAATCACAAAATAAATGGAAATATATAAATGAGTAAAATAGAGTTGCTAATCGAAGTGTTAACTTCGGCAAATCAAGTAACTACAAAAAACCGTAAGTCGCTATTTCCAATTAGCAACTAGCTGTGCAAATCTGACTACGTTTTGTTTTCTATATCAGGTATAAGAAGTAATTGAAATTGTTGAAATAAATATGCAGTGGCGCAAATCCATATAAATGGTGTTAGACCGCTAAGATTAAAAAAGAAAACAAAAGAAGTATATTAATTGAGGTAATTATCCTTAATAGGAATCTTGTATAAGTTGTTTCGATGTTTCTACTGATGAAACTATAGTCGTAAGAATCGTTAGCTACACGATCATAAATCTATTAGGGTCGAAATCGGTACGAGAGATCAATTTTGTCGATGATTTCTTGTCGGATTGGATTCCATTTGATGGCTACGTGAATCCGATACTCGTTTACAATGTTTTTACTTTATTATTTGTGTTTATCAAGTTAAAATAAAAAATTGTAGCATCGAATATAAATACTAATAAAATTATTTTAAATACCAAAGTCACTTTTGCGTTTTACATGGAAATGGTACTAAAGATAAATAGATTTTCAAAAATCATACATTTTTACAAGCTTTTATTTAACTTCACTATTGTATGTATGTATGTTTGTATGTTTACAAATCTTACAAGGAAGATTTGAACCACTTCCAATATACCGATTGAGCTGAAACTTGTTATACCTTCGTAACTTGGATGACAATACAATAAAATGCTACCATGGAGCTGGTCTGATGATGAGGTTGGAAGGTGACCATAGAAACTTCGGTTCTTGTGGCCTGATTGAGCTGAAATTTGGTATGTCTTCGTAAATTCGGTAACAATACAAAAATAAAAGCTTGTTTTTAAAATATTTTTAATATTTATATTATTATCTTGTCTTGGGGATCGAATATAAATAAATTTGCTTGTGTCCTTGGCAATGTTAACGCAACATCCTTAACAGTTTTGTTTCATATTATATTCTTCTCTGATATTATCTATACATACGTAAGCTTAAAAAAAGACTACCTTAGGGTGCAAGTTTATCTAATACTATGTAGGTTAGGACGGTGCGTGTGGCTGGGCCGATATTGAAGGTGTGCATGTCACTCTACTGACAGATAATTTCCGCTCCGTCGCCCAGCTCTCGTCCTCCATTTATCAAGAAGCTACATTTCTGTCCTATAAGACGTAAAAAGAAAATTATTTGAAATTTTTACTCATAGAATAATACTCTCTCTGGTATAGTGATTGATTGTAAAAATTTCGAAATTTATTGTAAAATAAGCATTAATTATTTTTCCATTTGACTTAATTTTTTGTTACTTACAATTGCTTCGCAACATTTTTTTTAAAATATGAATTCGCAATTTGAAAAATGTAATTCTCTATTTTTTGATAATCTTTTTGTAATAAACAATATTTAAATCAACGTACGTACGCAATGTTGTATTTTAATTTGTAGTCAGACTTTAATTTTGTTCTGACTCACAAGATGTTTTGTCTAACAATCTGTAGTACTGGAGATATAAAAAATCACGCTAATTCTGCGCTTATAGGTAAGTATAAATGTTCGTGACAAATCGAATTCATTCGTCTCTCGAAAAGACAAAAAAGAGTAACGTTTCAGATGGATTGCTCTCTCGGGGTAAAATATCTGAGAATCGACGTTGATCGTAATGCCAGCTATCCCAAAGGGCTGTTTATTTCAATTACCTCTCCGATCAGTTGATGCTGACGAAAAACATCACTTTTCAATATATTTTATACATTTTTCATTTGGAAAAACACTTCTTACTCTTTTTTTGAAATTTTATTTTGGTAAACGTCACTCCCACTGTTAACTAAAAGGAAATGAAATGCAAAATTAAAAAATCATTGAAGAAATAACTAATTGATTTGTTTAGATATATTTAAAAGCTATATTTTAGCTTTTGAATTATTTTCATTCGTCGATGTTAAGAGAGATAACATTATATATATATTGACCATGTGGTAATTGCTATGCAATTTTCAAATATACTAGTTTACTCAGAATCTTTTACATAGCTTACATATACAGTTATCCCCCCTATAACGAGCTACATTGGTTTCGCGTCATAGAGGTATTCCCGTAAAATGTGTTTTTGCGACCACGTACAACGCGTTACTTGCAAAAATAAACTTTTACAACCTTTGATATACGTATTTAACAAAATAATCTAATTTTGTAAAAACACAATTGAAACGTTCAAAGGTATGCAAAGCTAATTATGAACTGTACAAATCATTATATACTTCGCAGTACAGAAATATATATGTGGGAAAACCCGCGTTGTAAGGGGGATACCCATGTAATAAGAGGATTGAAATCGCATATTATGAAAACGAGTTATAAGGCTACCGCGTTATAAGGGGATTACTGTACTGTGATCGTCAAAATACATTAATACACGTCTTCGCATTGGTGTACCCACGCAATCACACATCACTAGTTACTAAGTGCCTTATTGTGTATATGGTTTGATAAGATTTATTGGCACTATATAATTTCTTTCAGAAACATGATCTTTATTAAGTTATCACGATTAGGAATTTGTGTGGCATTAACATAACGGATTCTGGTTTTTTTATTTTTATTTCATTTTGTATTTTATTGGTTCTGCCTTTAATTATTAACTGAGGTTCAAAATGTTTCTTTATTTTATTTGTACTGTGTAATTCTAAACTCATAGGTAATTTCCATAAGCAAATGCTAGTATAATTTTAGTTTTTAAATGGAATATAAACATTAAACATTTTATATGTAAGTATGTAGTATTTTAACGCGCCTGAGTCTACAAAAGCTTTATGACTTCACTAGGTCATGCCTATTTAAGCTCAAACTGAGTGCTGTTACGTCTCGCCTGTGGGCTTTCTTTGATGTCACTATTACCTACTTTTGATAGGTTTGAAAAGTTGGTTTTTATTTGTGTTGTTCCAGTATGAACAGTCATATGGTTGTGCCATTTTTCCACACTTTTTAATGTGTTGGTGTTTATAAAAGAAAAAATCTAATAACATCAATTCGACATGTAAACAAAATATAACCCCACTCTTAGCTCTAAACTTCAAAATATTTAAAACATTTGTTTATTGGCTTACAGGTCTATGTGCAGCAGTGGAAAAATAAACGCTTATTATGATTACAATATTAAGTACATATAAATTAAATACAATAAATTAAATTTCAATTACTTTATAAATTTAATTTATATTTTATTGAACGAAACTTTAAATTCAGAATATATATCTATTTATATACTCTGTGCTGCGTCGAATAAATTAACATCCAAACAAGCGCGATACACCAGGCAATGAATACGAGTTAATTTTGTATCCTCCTAACATTTTAACAATAGGAAAAGTTTTATCTCTTTAGTTATCCGCAACACAAATCCATTAGGATAGCGCAGAAATATAGACGAAATTCAGTTTATTAAACGAAGTCACGATTCAAATAAAAAAGAGAGATTAAAATTGTCCAAATGACTAAAATCACAAAAAAAATCCTGATGAAAAATCAGATTTTATTCATCCTCAGAATAATAGATGGCTGGTGATTTTGTTTTTCCTTGGCTTGTCGAATTCGATACCTTTTCGTAGGTTCGGTTGAGTTGAGGGCTTTTGTTAAAAATTTCCATTGTACCGTTACTTGATTCAGTTCCATAAGTACGGTTGTATTATAACTTGGTATCTCTTGACATTGTCTACCATTTTTAACGATAAAATTTTACTTGATACAATTTTTTGGTAGACCTTGTATTATTACAAGATTTGTTATTCACATAAATAATTACTGAGTATATAACTTGTTGCTTTATTAATTAATACTTCAATCTTGTAGCCCATCTACGCTCTGTACTCCTAGAGTTAGAGGGGAGTTGTCACCTGGGTCATGCAGAAGACCAGTGCAGAGTCCCGGTGCGTTCCTTTGGAGATCCCGGAACTCTCCAGTCGCACTTGTAAATGGTCTTCGAATGTGTTTTATTGAGTCATGTCTCACAAAACCTTGTCATTCACCGGAGAAGATAATATCTTTTGAAGACTTCCCCTTGATAAAAAAGGCCTTAAATTAAAGATTTAATACATTTTTAATTTTAAACTATGTTGGAATTTTAACATGTGGTATTAATATTCAAGATGGAGTAATATTTTAAATACATGTGACGTCAAGGTGCCATAATTATGGACTCCTTAAGTCGACTTCGTTCACAGGAAGCGCCACGTCGTTACTAGGTCAGACCTACTTAACTCAAAAGGTAATCGTTTTCGTATATTTTACAACAGCCAAAGCAGATCACAATCTTTAGGACAAATGCCTAGTTTTAATATTAAAATCTTTATCTGTTTGTATACTTTAACTCTTTATAAATCCTCTACAAATAATAAAATAAATCTGCTGCAAATAACTTTTACTGTATGGAATATATGTTTAATAAAATTCATACAATAAAAGTCAAAAGTTAAACATTGGATATGCAGTCAGCTTAAAGGACGGTGATAAAAGCGCGTCGGAGAAACTTTTGTGACACGGCAAACTCAATTTAAAAGCTCTTTAATATATTTCAATAAAGCTCTCGTTTAAATGTTAACTGTACAAGACTTTGAAATATCGTGTTAATTTTATTATACTTCGATTGTAAAGTTCATTCGCATAAAATTATTATACTTAAAATCTTATATACCAAACTTATTTACCTATCCTAATAAATAGTTATAAAATGTCTTTATTCTTCCCCCCCCCCCCTCGATAGTAAACTCAATTTTTTTTCCTAAGAATTCTTATTATTTCCTGGTGAAATTCTTGAGAAAATGACATAGCCATCTTTTAGTTTGTTACCGTTAAAAAAAAATTCAGACGAGTCATGTTCCTCAACTCAAACCTCAAACTGATGTTTTTACGCCTATATCCAAACCTGAATGTTTGCTGATGAAATGTTATGCAAAGTTTGAATTAAATTCTCGTCTCCAATGCTGCGAGAAACTTCACGGCCAATGCACATTGGGCACAATAAACAGTACGCACGTGCTATGTTCATGCAATAATAATACTCTTATACTTTTGGGGTGAATTAAATGTAAGTTGTTTGCATCTAAAGCATGTTGCATTACTTCATAATCAGCTTACTATAGGTCCTCACTAACGGGCTAGAAGCCTACCCTAAACTTAAGGGTCTAATGAGGGTTGGTTAACTTCACACATATCTTTGAATTTCTACTGTGATACCTATCTTCACCGTTAGAACGTTGGGTAAATGTACATATGAAATTCTAAAATCGAAAAACAAATTGGTAAATGGCAGAATTCGAACCCAGGCCCAGGTCAATTGTCAAGTGCTTAACCGACACTCTTTTGCATTGTTGTTGCATTGATATTGCATTTCTTATTACGTTGAACACATTTCATAAATCCTATTTCTTAAATAGAAGATAAGTCTTTTTTAAAGCCAAATGAATAAATATTTGACTTTTAAAAAAACTTATATTGTTAATAGAAGAATGTGGAAGAATAGAATCTATGCAAAGGTTTTTTGCATTCTTCGATACCAACCTATATTAGTCTCTGTTACTTTAGTTCTAACGCGTTCTCATTACATTTTATATTACCAAAAAAAAACAATTTAATAAAACATGCATACATTTAACAGTGGTAAAACTCGCTTTAACATCTTCGCACGAATGGGCCGGCTCGCCCGGCGCAATACTACGACCACACAAAAGACAGGCGTGAAGTGGAAGCAATTCCGCGTTTCGTAGATCAAATAATATTTTAGTCCTCGTTCCTTCCCACCTTTTTCTTATAATGAAAAGATGGGAAGGGGAAATAGGTTTGGCAGAGGCGGAGACGCATAGGAAGAGGAAACATGGTCTATCTGTGCGTCTCCTCGTTCATAGTTTCCAGGTAGGCAGCGTATCTACAATTGCGGATCTCATGGGCATCGGTCACTTCGCTATTTTAGAGAATTCAGCTGGTCGCTTGCTGATTTGCGACCGTATACTATAAAATAACATTAGTCTAGTTTATACGCTTTAAGAATAATTATTATCAAGGTATTGTGATTCTTCGAGGAAAATTATCACTTATTTCTGAAAAAAATAATGTAAAACTCGAAACTTAAAAGTTCAGAAGATCAGTGATACTCGTGGGTATTATAGGTTTCAAAAAGATTGAGAAAATTTGTCGAGCTTTAGAATTTGTGGGTTAGACCGTATGAAAAGAAAGGAGGAACATCAAATATTTGGTCCGGAGCGTTATTTTCTCAGCGATTACTACCCTCTTGTCTTGAGAGATAACTCGAGCTCGCTTAAAGCATGACGTAAGAAGTGCGTCCTATTGACCCCGCTCGAGTGCCCGAACTGTT
Source organism: Papilio bianor (assembly GCA_011763625.2). Classification (NCBI taxonomy): domain Eukaryota; kingdom Metazoa; phylum Arthropoda; class Insecta; order Lepidoptera; family Papilionidae; genus Papilio; species Papilio bianor. The sequence goes on along the minus strand of JAAOEG020000031.1, from coordinate 4,214,335 downwards.
GCCCTGACTTAATACGTCCCCATTTTTGCATACATTTATACTTTTTTTAAGCAAAAATTACCTATACATTCTACTAATCTATTTTTCAAAAATTAGTCGCAGTGTTTATATGTTTACTTTTTCATAGGATTTGTTCTGTACTAAAGAATAAAATACTAAACTACAACAAGAAAATAGACGATTCGATTGATATCTACAGATTTTTTTATACTAGAAAGAAGCAAACGAGCAATCGACCACCTGACCGCTGCCAATAGACATCCGCAATTGCAGAAGCGTTGCCTACCTTTAATTGACAGACGTCAGACGTTCCGTCAAATCCACTTCCTATCCCTTCCGTATAGGAAAAAGGTAGGAAGGGCGGGGAGGAGGATTAAAATTAGGCCTCCAGCTTCCATTAAGTTTTTTTCGCTACTAGAGTTTCTTTCGCCAATTTTTCTCCCAGGGCAAATGCTTTCCGAAGTGGTAATAATGTTAGATATATTAATAATGATAATTATAACTGTAATTTTGTAAAGTATAATATACTAAAATAAGTTAAATAATGGAATATATAATAATATTAGTCAGATAACAGCAATTGATCAAGCCGAGGTCCCTTCCCGGGGGCCCTTGAGTCCAGTCACTCCAAGGAGCGTCCACCGAAGCCACCTAAGAGCTCAGCAGCCTCCCAATCCAGCAATAATAACGAAGTAGCAGCCCGGGCCGAGGTTCCTGAAGGTGCCCTCGAGCTTATTAGTCTTAAAACGAGGTTTAGGCTAAGCGCCTTTTGAATTAAAATAAAAGCTAAAATAAAGCACTTCTATAATGTTTGCAACATGTATAATTGCAACTCGCAATATGCTTAGAAATTCCTATCTCAGTGGAATCTCGAAATGAATAAAACTTTTTAGAAATATACTTTTATTTAATTTGACGTTGTGTAAAAAATTCAGACTATTGCCTATAATTTTAGAATATTGCAGACGCAAACAGAAAAAGCAATATTTCAGATTAAAATAAATCGCTGTAGTTGTTAATTCTATTAAACAAAAACTATTACCCACTGATTGATATTTGCCTTCCAGTTTATATTACTTTTTCTAACGTTCTTTTTTAATGAAGTAGTAACACGAAATAGATTACAAACTGTTTTCTCCTCGCGACTATCTGTCAGAATATAATAAAATATCGTACAATTTATAACTAAACTGAAACGTGATGATGATATAGCAATATGTTGCGTAAGTTTAAACTCAATGGATTTAAACTTTGTCTATTTACTTGTTTAAATTACCAGTGAATCAACATTTAAATATGTCGCTTTACCCAACAAGCTGATTCCTATCCCTTTAACTTATCTTCAGCCAATAGCTTAATAATATCCCATAAACTTAGTCTTTAGCTAACAGCTTATTCATGTCCATTCAACTTAGCCTTTCGCCAACACCTGATTGATATCCCTTTAGCTTAGTTTTTAGTCAACAGTTAAGCAGTTATTTCGTGCTTCTATTTGTATGGTTGGTATTTAAGAATTGTGGATAAGTAAGAAATAAAAATCAATATATTTATAAAGACATTTTATTAAACACTTTTTATTTTTGTAAAATAGAATAATTAAAACCGACATTTACAACAAACAACTATAAAATTCATTATATCTTCGAGCTAACGCTATAAATGTTAGTAGGTACTGTTAATTAATTGCAAATGATCTTCATAGCAACTGACGTAATGACTTCGCTCCGACGTGATTCCGAGAGTATAATACATTTTTAAAGACGTCAATAAACCGTATAACTTGTGGATGGGATGAGTTGCGTATCTCATTTGTCGGGTTATTAACGTACACCTTGAATATACATGTTTTAAATATGAAATAGCAGCATCATAACTGTGAATTTCAGTTGACACAGTATTGCCATCTTATATGTTTTTGGAAAGAATAATGGGGATGGCAATAAATTGTTGCAACATAGGTCTTGTGACAACGAAGACTCACCGTTCGTGAAATTTTAAATGGTCAATAAATATTTCGATAAAAATTGTTTGTCAAAACTACTATATGTGTTGTTTAAATTTTAAATCACCAAAAGTAATTTTACCAATTGTATTAACATATGTGTCTGTAGGTTATTTAGATATTAATAGGGAAGTGAAAATGATATCGGATAAGTTGGAAATATTTTTTTTACATTTCTGTTACTTTATTATGTTATTAAGGCGTGGGAAAATGTTATTATTGATTACTCTGATGGCCTAATAGGAATATTTGCGACACGCACCATTGTAAACTCATTGACAACAGTGTATTTAATCTGTACAGCGCCTCTATGCAACAAAGTATAACGGCAAATCTCATCCAAATTAGACATATTTTGATGACGTTACGAAGGCGCGTGTCGCAATTATTTGTGCTAGGCTCTCTGATCAAGGAAATATTTTTGGTTATAACATTTCGTACCATTATCGCCATGTCAAAAAGTGTTCATCGTTGTTAAGTCGCAAGATTAATTCGGAGGTTATTATTTTATTAAAGATATTTTAGACACGTATCACGAAATAGAATATTGGTTTGAATATTTTCATTAAAATTCAATCCAGTTTGTTGAAAAAATTTAACATAATTTTTGTTTTTATGTTACTAGTGATTAGTTGTTATTAATGATTTTGTACAATGGATTGTTTGAAATAATGAAATACTACATTTATTTTCAATCATTTCTTCAGTGAGATTAAGTATACTCGTACATTTTCAATTAATAAATTCCTTATGTGTGCATTTTAATATTATTTTGGTTATAGTGAAGTCTTAATCAGGTAAGGACAGTTCTGTAAATATTGTAATGGAAAAATTGAACTGTATCTTCATCGTATTCAACTTCATCAGTTCGCCGATTTGTTTGTTAAATACAAATTGAAATATTTCTTTGTTTCATACACATAAAGCGACACATATCTTATTCTAATTTGCGGCTACTATACAGTAATAACGGAAAGGTAAACACCAATTTGAGGAATGCATAAAAACTACGGATTATATATGTCTCGTCTTAAGCTTTTCAATCTAAAAGCTTTTTGATTGTAATCTGCATAACATTTACAACTAACTTACAAGAAGCTCTTATTTTATAATTTATATATAAATGGATTGAAAGCTCTTTGGACTGTATTTAGAACATAATCTTCCTCACATCAGTAACTAGATGTTTATATATTGAAAAATATAAACATAAGAATAAAGTTTAAAATGCTATAAAACAATATAAATGAATCAACCAATGCAACAAAAAAGGTGACTTAATTTTAGAAAATACAATATTAAAATTTTTGTATTATTTTATTAGCCTAATACAAATTTATTTTTAGCATTCATTTATATTATACAACTCTACTCAACAACATTAATAGGCTTTAATATAAGTGATAGTATTACTTATTATTTCCTTTAGACGTCATGATTATTGTATATTACATAACTTGCGTAGGGTATTACTATGAGTGAATTACATTGACGTTATTTGTGCTGCTGATTGAAGTATAGATACGATTATGTAAAGAACTTATATACATATGATATAATGATGAAAGGTAAACATTTTATTTATTTATTGTAAAACGTATACATATGTTTATAATTCATATCATCATAAAAACATTTAAAAGACCTGGACACCGGGACAGATTATTTTTTATTGTAATTTTGTTTACCTTTATAATGCTTTATTCAGTACTAATTACGTCACCAATTCTAAAGCTGTAAGGGATGACGTTCAATATTATAAGGACACATATTAAAATCTTACCACTGACATGTAAATACACATACAAACTATCAACTACTCTATCACGGGATAAGAAACTGTCTTTTATTACATCTATACATATATATTCCAACAAATAACATTTCGTTCTTTAATATTATATTTTTATAGACTATCGTACCACTTCCTAAACAAAACACGGAAAGCGATGTGCTCGTCGCTTTCAAGAAATAAACATTAACACTGGCAGTTAGTACGTTCAACGTCACAAGTATTGGATACGGATGTAATAGACCCGGTTTCTACTGATACTAGCGTAGAATTCACACAGGGCCCGCTGGGCTTTGGCTCACCGATACCTGGAGTCCGAAGACACCATGACCGTTGGTAGTGTCGGTGTGATTCGTGTCAGGATTTGGTGCCGTTGGGGCCAAGTCCGGTGGCCCCAAATCTGGCGGCTCCTCGGGTGGGGCGGCGGCCGGTCGGATGTTATCGAGCCGTGGGCGCGGGGAATAGCGCGGCGTCAGCGAAATGCCTCCGACGACTGGGTGCGATTTACGATTTCCACCTGGAGCGCGTCGTGCATCATGCGCTCGTTCTCCTGCCGAACTGCGAACAAGATATACACGAGCTTAATCATTATCATTGTGTTGTCGCAATACACGTTACGATGAATCACAATTCACGTTTAAAACAAAAGTAGTTACCATTCTTTAAACAATATCTATAGTGGTGCATATCCTTGGATCCTACAGTGTATGTTAAATAAATATTTAACTTCTATTGTTGTAGAGATCTAAGAGATCTACAATTATAACTTTTTATGTTGTATAAATTAATAATGCCTAAAATCATATCGTATTCCATCATAAAGGTTTAAAAATAGGTTCACCTGACGCGATATCTCCCAAGGTACGCTTCCAGGTCTACATTCCATTTAATACGTAGAACGACTTTGTTAAATTGTTAATGCTTATTTCCTAGCATAAAAATGCTAAAAATTTAAAAATTAATAAGTTTTATAACACATAGTAAACGTATAGTTAGTTTATAATTAAATTTTTCATTTGATTATAAAAAAACAAAACATCACGTTAGTAAGCTCGCAAGAAAGTTAATCGGTAGTGTTAGCTACAACAGAAATCATTATTATTTCCACTGTTTTTAATATTAACGTTCTATTTAAACTTTCGTGAGACATAATTATAAGCTAATATCTTAAACTGCTAAACAGTAACGTATTCGTCCAGTGACGGCACCGACTAGTTTTGAGCCCACCGGGGGCCCTTTATGAGCGTGAGGGCCGCTCACAGTAAGAGATAGGCTGCTTCCGCGAAACAATCCCATTCCCAAAGCTAGTCGGTGCCGACAACGAACAAATACGTTACTGTGTAGCCGTTTTAGATAATAGTTTATAATTATATCCTTGTAAATAATTGTAATTTAATAAATATGTTATTGGGTAAGTTTCACACAAATCTCATCGTAGACGCATCTTGTGTTGATAATTGCTTCTAGTATAGTTGTGTTATAATTTTTAACCTCAATTTATTTCTTTGTCTTTTCGTAATTTTCTTCACTTTACGCGGCTTGCCTATTCTCAGCGTAGTGTCTATAACTATTTCTATAGTTAATAATTTACTTTTACATGAATTTATCTAAACAAAAATTTAACCCTCAGTGTTTAACATTCCCTCATCGTTGGGGTGAATTCCGCTTTGATTAGTTGACCGGCAAATTTGAATTATTATTACATCGTTACTTCGTAAGGTAATTTATATGTATTGTAGGTTTAGAAACATTTACAAATACAAGATTTAATTTACAGTTTTAATAAAAACCAGAATAATATAATATTATTTAACTGCAGGCTGCATTTGTATCAAAATAAAATAATGAATGAAATAGCAAAAATTGTATTCAGCTTAGCAAATTAGAATGCCTAAAAGTAATGAACCTTTTGTAGTCCTTACAGAAAAATTATTCGTACTAAAGTTTTGCGCAAAAATATTTTTTTGATTCATTTGTTTTTATTTTCATGTATACAATGGAAGGAAAATAATTATTTCTAAAAGTAGGGACAGCCAAAAAATGAGCTTACTTGAACAGAATTCTCTTCCAACAATCCTTTTGCTTATAAATTTATCGTTAACAATTTTTTTTATATTACAAGGTGGCAAACGAGCAAGCGGCCACCTGAAATCGCTGAAATAGCGAAGTGACCGTTGCCCATAGACATCCGCAATTGCAGATGCGTTGCCTACCTTTAATCGACGGAGGAGGAGACGCACTGAAAGAGAACGTTTCCTCTCCCTATGCGACCGTTCCTCCGTAAAATCCACTTCCCCATCCCATCCTTTCCTTATAAGAAAAAGGTGGGAAGAATGGGAAGAGGACTAGTTTTAGACCCCCGGAACGCACACTCATCAGACGAAACGTTGAATTGCTTCTACTTGACGCCTGTCTTCTGTGTGGTCGTGGTGTTGCACCAGATGAGACCAAAAATTAACTTTAATTTCATTAGAAAATTTACAGTTATAATATTTTTCAAAGGGCTATCGTTAAAATTAAAGTTCGTCTAACAAAAAATATTTTAACATCCGTAATAAAATACTTACAAAGAGCTTATTTATCGGGAAGACTTGTTTCAAAAATAGAAATAACCAAGAAATCCAGTACTATATTCAGTATTGTTGACCTATTTCGTTCAGGTTCTTTTCAAAGAACATCGGTTCGAATTTGAATTCACAGTTGCTTTGAACATCAACTATCGGATATGTAAGCAATACTGTTTTGAGGTTTAAGTTACTTCTGAGGTTTCTTAACAGAATATTAGTTTCAGAATATCACACGCTTCAAGAGCGCCGGAGGCTGAGAGGTTAAGTTTATGTCTTGTAATCTGCAGATCCTGGATTTGAATCCCGCAATACACAAATGTGTTTTTTTATTTTCGAAGTTCATTTATCGGACATTCTTACTGCGAAGAAAACATCGTGATGCAACCTACACACATCGGAGAAGAAATTCAAAGATATGTGTGAAGTCAACCAACCAGCACTGGGCCAGCGTAGTTGACTAAGGCCTATTCACCCCTAACTTAGGGTAGAATCCGAGACCCTCATACGTCCCGTATAGTGAGTTGATGATGATGATTAAACAGAAACCAGCATTGACATATTAGGACAGTACACATTCAGAAGTAGCCGTTCTTCAAGAACGAGAAAGGCTCTTTCCGTAGAAGTATTTAAGTTGAACCTCTAGGCATTTTATTTATTAAGAAAACGAATAAATGGTTTTATAATATAAGTCGAAGTAAAACGTAACGAACAAAAAACTACTATTTTCTTATTTTGTTTATATTTTTCTGTGAATATTCACAATAGCAGTTCATATTTTCTACGCCACAACATCATAACAATTGACGTCCGATCAATAACGATCACATCTTGTGAAGCAACAACAGGCGTGTTTGTTTGTACAACATGTATCAATCTTACCTTGTCATGTATTTTCTTTCTAAACGAGGTCAAAACAACGCGCCCTTTTAGCAAATTAAAATCGAGTTTTTTTGGTTATGATTGTTGACGACGGAAAATATTTTTGCTGTACTCTAGTCTTGAATGATCTTTTTATTTCAATAGAAATGACTAATGGAAGTAACTTACTTAAATACTTTAAATATTTGATGCACATATTAGCTTGTTCGTTGCAGTCAATAATTCGCTTTGATACTGACATTGATTGTTACTTGTTGAATACATGTGCGTATCATCAGACGTAAATAGCTCTCCGCGGTGGATCTATTCACACCGTAAATCTTCCACTGACACCGTAGCGAAAGTGGAACGCAACACCTCATAAAACACCTCAAAGCTCTAGCTGTTTGTTCCAGTTAATTTACTGCTCTTACATCCGACGCGCGGAGAACGCAGTCACAGCCTGAAGAAATATGCCTCTTGTTTATACTGTGTCGATACTTTTTTATCTATTTATACTTTGTTCTCTCTTAGTGTGTGTGGTACTTTTGTATCGAGATCTCTTTTTATGACCCTCAGTTTTATGACCTTTTATTTTTTGCTATACAAAATGGGACCAATACCTTTAATTTTAATTAAACCAATAAAATAACTTTAATCCATTAAACCACATAGTTGATAGTTATAAGTGGTCACTCACCATTTGCGAGCCGTTTGCTCGTTTATTTCTTTATCGTATGAAGGAAGGAAACTCTAGCTTAAGCTCGTTAAATGATGCAGCCCTTCATAATAATTTCAAATTGATATAAAAATGTTAGTACTCCGGAAAGAATACATTCTTAGCCAACGTACGGTGTTCACGTTATATAAACAGACTGACTTTTCTAAACAGTAGATAAGCTATTTTTGTATTAGTTAAAAAACTCTGTTAGTGTAAGTTTTACAATGGAAACATTGCTTAGGCCTGCTTTTTACTTTTACTCAGTTATTAGGATCGCGACACGAGACCAAAAGAGTGATACAAGGGTCAGCGGAGGTTAAAGAATTTAATATTTCTTTGACCTAAATCGTATAAATCTTTTTGGGTATGTTTTTTTGGCAGCCCGTGAATTTATTCATCGATAGAGTTCATTCTGCTCTAGTACACAAATAAATGCAAATAAAGTCAATTATGATATGGAGTGGAGCTTGAGATGTCTTATTTACGACGTGATTCGCAACATTCTTTTGGTATAGTATCATCGATATGCATGACATAGTTCCCTGTTGCGAATATTAGATTACTTGAATTCTGATATGGTTTGAATTCAAATTAACTCAAATAACTTATTACGTGGTATATCTTGTCTATGAAGTTTATAGCAGGTCAAGATATTCGTTTCATTGTAAGTTACATTCTGCAGTATTCACGAAGCTTGACTGATTATTGAATTGATCGTGAATATTTTTCTATTGATTGGCATATTATCTTCCTATTGCAGCTTTTGCTAAAAGAATTGACAATTGAAACGAGTCCGCTTACAGAACAGATCAGTATTCACTACATCTAAAGCATCGATCATTATCTCGAATCAGAGATTTCATTATTTATTATCCTCGATATTATTTATTACTTTAAGTGTACTACCATTAGTAGACCTTTCTTATACCAATTTGTCTTGATCGCGATCGGTTACTACCGTTTTCTTACTATACACTCCATTACACTCTTACGACTTTGTAATTCGGTTTGAAAACTAAAAGATAATATATATTTTAGGTCTTTATTTTGCGTACAAAATTGATTATTTTAATTTCTGTACTTTCTTAACAAGAAGCCCTAACTCGGTATTATATATTTCCTTGAATTAGAAAGTATTACTGTCTTTGTAAATGAATACTGAAAGTACATTTAATAGACTGCGATGTTTTGCTAACAAGACTCCTTCGTTAAAACACTTTTACGAGGAGTAAAGTTACTTATTAATACAGCGTTACAAGTTCCTAAGTACCGTAACAAAGTTTGCATTTTAGTTATCGAGAAAGCTTTTAGGCGTCTTATTTCTTGTTTATTTATTTTAGGTTATACCTTTACGTAAATAATACGATAACCAACTAAAAGAAACGCGCGATGGAAATATGACGCCTGAGACGGCATACTAAAGGCAAATTTGTATTTGTTAATACTAACTAAAAATCTTACTTTTTACTAATAATATAAATACCAAAGTTTAGATGGATGGATATTTGTTATAAGATATGAAATTTGTTACAATTATAGAACATAGTCTGGAATAACTTTAGTCCTCGAAGTACTTATTTTAGTCCTCTTTTCCTTCCCACTCTTTTCTGATGAGGAAAGGGGAAGAGGGTTTGACATAGGAGGGTACGGATTGGAAGGGTAATTATTGTTTTCATGTACATTTTATCATACGTCAAAGGTAGGCAATGCATCGGCAATTGCGGATGTCTATGGGCAGTTCGCTTCGCTATTTCGGCGAATTCGGGTAGCCTTTTGCTCGTTTCCACGTTACAATATAAATAAAGCACACATAGGCTAATTAATAAGTTTTTTTTTGTATTGCGCGCGAGAACTCGCGAGTATGAGCTAGTAATATCGTATTGTAGGAGAATCCGAAGATTTTAGTTCACAAGTTTTCAAACAACGCGTTAACGCTTTGATGCTGTTATATCGAAGCTAGCTGTAATGAAACAAGTTCTGAATACACGAGTTTGTTTACAATACTAGTAAATCGAACTCGACCATTGTTTCTCTTAGCTTTTTTAAATACCAGACAATACAAATTTAAATGAATTTACAAAATACAATTTTATCCGAAATTATTCGAGGAAAATTTACAAAGATGAATGGAACTTTGATCGAGTAGATTTCGAAATGAAACATCGTTTTGTTATTCTATTTATCGTGAGGTTCCATTGTTAATTTTTTTACAAAAAAAACATATTTTATGTTTTTTTTAGAATAACACATGGATGGGTAATAATATCTTTGTACAGACAAATAATTCGCTTAGAACTTATGGTCAACATAAAGTATATAGGATTTTCTTTTAGCGTATTTACACTAACGTTGTAACGTACCAAAAGAATTATTGGTACGACAAACCGAGTTTCAATAGGGATTACTGATAGAATTCTATACTTATTTAGCTTTAATACGTTGTGAGAATTTTCACATGAATGAGTATTTCATATTATAACTTTATTTTTTGTTATACACGGAAACTTATTTTGTTCAAAAACGCAACTTAAAAACAGAAGACTCGTGTGAATATAATATATTAACGGATTATACTCAACTTTAAGATTGTCATTGTAATTATTATTTTTGAACACTGCAACTATAGCCGTGAGCAAAAATAAAGGGTCGGTTAAGAAAGTTTGAATATCTCGGAAGATAAAGACGCTAGCTAAATGAAATAAATTGTCCATGATAGACAATTAAATATCCTTAAAATAAAAATAAAATTATTAAATTGACTATCAAACACAATTTATTTCAGTTCGATAGCGTTTTTATTTTCCGGGTTATTCAAACTTTCTTAAGCGACCCTTTACTTTTGCTCACGAGTGTAGTTCAAACCTCTCATTTTAATTCCTTTCGACCAAATCTTTATTAAAAGCTACGAAAATTAAATCCAAAGATATAGCAATACAGTATATCGAGAACGATCTTCATTATGAGGTGTATTACACGGATAAAAAGCAAAAACTTCTTTTTATGCTATGAAATATGCTGTGAAATTATCTACTTCGTTACCCGACGAAGGATATTTTTAATAAAGATGATATGGTTTTATGAAAGAAGTTGCAATATTAAAAAAATAAATAATAAAGACATTTTAAACATTTTTATATTACACTTGATTCAAATTTCGCTTAATATTAAAAAAAAACCTGTGAATGTCCATATATAGTTCGGTCTTTCAGCCACTCGTTTGCTCCTTCTCTTGCAAGAAAATAAATTAAATGAATTGGAATAGATAGAAAAGCTTTTATGCCAAAGTTGAATTTATTCGCCTCCACAGACAACATAGAAAAACTATACTTCATCTAAAAATGTATCAGTAAATGACAAGGGAATCGTGTCAGACAATCAATCACAATGCTGCCACCATGTAAACTCACTACATTCATTGACGTAATAAGTTCTTGGCATGCGCGTGTATTCATTCTGCTGGAAGTTTTCGAATCAAGCGTGAAATTAAAAAAGTTCCATATTCCGAGTTAGTATAAAGTATGGCCTTAATACTGTCCACTTTACATACTTCAATGGATACTATTTTAGTAAAAAGGAACGTAATAATTGGGCTGATATTGGTTACAGATCGAAAAATCTAATTTACTGATTAAATTGCAAAATAAATTAAAACAGTCTTGCTAGTTATGCTTATAGTCATTTATACTTATTGCCGCTTTATACGCATAAAACCTCTTTATATATTCTATATTTCTTAATGCTATTTTTAAATTTAGAACAAGCAAAGATTTTTATCCATTTATGAAACATAATTAGTTGAAAATTATGATGTTGCATAATGGTTGTTAGATTGATTTTTTTTTCAAATTTTAGATTTTCTATAATATTTTATTTTAAATTAGTTAAAATTAATAAATTTTCCATGATGGTTTATTATATACGTTTCAATACTATTTTTAAAAATGATAAATTTCCATTTTTGTATACAAGGAATAAAATCGCAAACTATACGATTGATTTCAAAGTTCTTTTGCCATTAGAAAGAAACATAATCATGAAGTGACATAGGCTGTAATTGTTACTAGTATTATCAAAGTTATAAAATTAAAATTAACGAAAATTTTAAAATTACGGTGAAATTATAGGACAACGAAAACATGGGAAAATTACTAAGAACTAAACAATACAGTCTACCTGTATTAAGAATCTTATTTCTTCATATTGTGCATAGTAGCTTACATAGTTCGTATATGTAGCAGTTTACACAAGACTTTTAGGTTAATATGTTATCTACAATCTGTTTATGTTTGAATTAAAATAAACTAATCACTTCATAAACATATTGTATGTTCATTTTAATAAGGCTATTACTGACGTCTAATATTCCGGTGGCGGCACCGACTAGTTTTGGACCTCCATTGGGTCCATCCTCAGGGCGAGTGTTTTCACACTCCAGATAGGTCCGAAACTAGTCGGTGCCGAAACCGGAACATTAGACGTGAGTGATAGCCGTATTAAAATTATTTAGTAGTAATGTTTCACGAATTTTAAAACAATTGTATGGTATAAAATTACGTACACGAAGTCGATCAGTGCGAAGTATTAGGTAAAAATCATTAATTTCGCTTTGTACAATAAAACGTCAGCACGGTTTATTCAAACAAGGAATCTTAGACTGTTGATTACAAGAATTCGCTCTCAATCGCCGAACTCTGTCACCAATTAAGTACCTAAAAAGATGTGTTAAATAAAACTCAGCAGTGTTGTTGAATACGATGGAGAATCGATGTCATCAAACTTATCTTTACGAGCTACAAGGAAACGAGTTTTATCGGACCCTTTGAAATTGACAATTGAAATTTTAATGGGTAAAATATAAAAAAAATAAAAGCTTGTTAAAATACGCTCCTCTTTATTTCAACGTTAAAATTTTATTGTTAGAAAGTTGAAAATATTATGATCACTTCTAATAATTAACAGAAATAGTAAGATAGTAGTATTTAAGACTACCATTTTCCTGCGACTTCGTCTAATCAGATTAAAAAAAATATAGCTTAAAGTACCCGGTGATAATGTAGCTTCTCTACAGTGAAATAATTTTTCAAATAGCTTCAGTACTTTCGGAGCCTGTCCAAAAAATCCAATCTTGCCTCTTTAAAATATTAGTATAGACATCGTAGTAGTACTAAAGATTACTAAGTAAATAATGATATCTTAAATTAAAGTGTATAAACACTTAGTGAGTAAAACAAGAAAAACAAAAGAAGATTGCTTTTTTTTTATATTACATGGTGGCAAACGAGCAAGTGGCCACCTGAAATCGCTGAAATAGCGAAGTGATATGGGCATCGGTCACTTGCAGATGCATTGCCTACCTTAAATCGACGGTGGAGGAGACGCACTGAACGAGATTATTTTCTCTTCCTATGCGTCCTCTCCTCCGTGAAATCCACTTCTCCTTCCCATCCTTTCCTTATTAGAAAAAGGTGGGAAGGGGAAGAGGACTAGTATTAGGCGGAACGCACACTCATCAGACGAAACGCGGAATTACTTCCACTTTACGCCTGTCTTCTGTGTGGTCGCTCGGGCGAGCCGGCCCATTCGTGCGAAGATGTTAAAGCGGGCTCTACCACTGTTAACCTTGCTTTAAGAACAGTGGTAGAGGCCAGCAACAATAACATTTGTTGCGTTAATAGGCAGGCTTGCCTGGTGCAATAACACGAACACACAGAAGACAGGCGTCAAGTAGAAGCAATCCCATGTTTCATTTGATGAATGTACGTACCGGAGGGCTAATTTCAAACCTCTTTCCTTTCCCACCCTTTTCTTTTAAATAAAAGATGTTGGCGAATTAACGTTTGCGCTTAATCGTTTTTCACCTTATAAAAAAATGATAATAGTATATCTTCCAAAGTATGATAGAGAAGATGGTATTTTGAAGTCAATACTTACTAAATATGAGCTACATTAATTTTGAATATTTTCGAATTTGGAAATGTCATAAATACTGCTACCTATAGATATATGAAAAAAAAGAAGGTACACACGAATGTACTCAATTCTCAACTCTCTTCCTTTTGGAAGTCAGTGAAATAGCATTATCAAACATACCTTTAGCTTCTATTGTTTTTTAATATAGGTCGTAATTTGTACAAATCTCATATTTTATTTTTAATTACAACCTTTAGCGTAAATCGTAAGTATATCTTTAAAAGTAAAACTTTATTAATTGCACATATAAAGAATATAAATCGCATCAAACGAAACACCGGTCGGTAAGAATTCACTTTAAATAAACATTCCACCCACAGCCAGCAAAAATGTTGAGACTCCCTGAAAGAATCTGAAAAATTACTTTGAAAATTTGTAACGTAAGCTTTGTATATAAAGTAAATATAAATACTGAGAGAAATACTTTGTTCTTTTATTTCAAGCTAAGATAGATTTGCAAACTCGTGAAACTTAAATTTTTTTTCTGGTAGAACTAAGAAAAATTCGATCTTTTAATAAAAATTCGATTTTTATATTTCGGATTTCAACTGTATAAAGGTAAGGCTGTCGCTAAAATCTGATTCTAGACATTGACAAAAATCTTTCATAATTGCAACAATAATTATTACATATTATAAAATGTACAGAAATTAAACATGTTTTAAATATGGACTAAACCAGAGTTTATCGCAAGCAAATTTAACCTAGTTAATACATTACTAAGATTTACTATAAAGGAGGACAAAGTTTGCAGAACGTAATGCGGGGAATGTTTGTGGACATTCGCTAACAATGTAAGCTGTGAACCGCTTTAAATCTGGGTCTAAGAACACTAATAGTAAGTTGTTGTAAACCATTAATTGCGTACAGAATCACGTATTCTTAAGTACGATATTAAGTCCATTTACGAAATAAAAATAAAAATTGTATAAAAAAATATACGTAAGTACTACTCTGTGCAATTTTAGCACAGAGTAGTATTTACGTAATTAACTGAGCTAAAGAATATAGGAACAAACCTTAAAAATAATTTTCTTAAACACTTTCTATCAAAAGATAAGACTGAACTGTAAGAATTCGCACGTTGACGATAGATACGAGTCACTTCGTTGTATTTATTCTGACGTTCGTTGTATCCCTTTGAGAAATAAAAGAACGTGGTTTCAAATAAAATATTCCATATTTCTTGTTTACTTTTTTAAGACTGATTAGTCTTAGCTGCTTTTCAAACTAGAGGTTAAGCGAATTCCGTCGGGATGTCGCGTACAACGTTCTCAGTATCTAAAATGGGATTCGCCTTCACTTCAACTAAAAATCAGAATAAACTTGCGTCAGAGTATGTTTACGCGATACGTAAACAAAAAGCCAACCACATCCGCGATTGTCTGTCAATTTGTACGTACAAAAATAATTTCTGTTGCCTATTAAATTATGTTGAAACCCAGTTGATCTAGTGTAGGTTGGAGCGGATTGTAATAAATATTTTTAACTAGCTGTCGCCCGTGTCTCCGTCTGCGCGTAAATTAAAACTAACTTAAAAATTAGCCTATGTATAATATATTTGCAGATGTTCCTCATCTGTGCCAAACAAACATCCATCCATCTAAACATTCAATTTTCATACGTATATGTATTTTATTTCGAATTGAACAGGACTAAGCTTTCCAGTGTTTATTATGAGTTTCATATAAGCTAATTTTGTTTAGAGTTCAATATATTTCTTGTAAAAGACGTGCTTCATATTTGCAGAACGATTAATTCCACAGATTCCTATTGAACAAACAGAAGCTGCTCTGCATACATTTTCAACGTTCTTCTCTTCATTTATCTTCTTTTTAACTCATGTATCGCGTAGGTTTTATTTACTTTTAACTTTTATCCATTCACATCATTATCGGAATGTAATTAGTTCTAAAATGTTTCCTTGTTCCGACTTAAAATGTATCTCCTCTATATCCTTCTAGCATCGGATGAATTACGATCAGTTCAGAACTCAGACTTTCGTTCAGATCGATGATTCGATTGGATGGATTCAAACTTTGTATGCAAAGTTCGAGCTGTGTAAACGTGTGCTACCAGCACGTAAAGGAATATAGAACACAATTGAAAAAGTATCTATTTTAAAAGTGTTTATGATGAATACTAAAACACACCGTGTACTAGTTTGAAAGTAAATTAGAACACTTTGAAGCACGATTTTGCCAACAACGTCAGCAATGATCAAACAGTTTTGGTTCGCTAAACGAATAACCAGAAGAATACAAGATATGTGATGAATAATTAAATAATACATTTTAAATAAAACGTGACGTCTTTAAGATTCATAGGGTCTTACTCTATAGATTTATGTATCTTGATTTAAATATTCTATTCGGATCGTGTAATAGCTGAAGCTTTTAAATTTGAACAAGTTTCTGTTCTTTTCTCCTTAATGATAATAATTGCAGAATACAAAAGGGATAATTCATAATACGTACATTGAAGAGTATGATCCACCCAAACCAACAAACATGTTAAACATATTTTAATGACAGTCTAAGTTGTAACAGATTAGAAAGAGACGTACAGACAGTTTATTATCTGTATGAACTTCTCTGTTGTTAACTTACGAAAACTTTATCATGTATCAACGAAGCTTAAAACTCCAAAGCTTTTGCCGCACGATCATCTTAAAGTTATTTAAATTAGCATATTAATTAACAACACATACAAACACGTGACATCTATTAAATTCTAACAACTCATGCAGAAGGGGGTTGCGAACGTGCGTAGCGTGTGTGCTCTCTGTGCACCGAGGCTTAATTTGACAAAGGCTAAGCGATCCCTTCATTATTCTCTTTCAACCGCTCACTTTGAGGTTTCGAAAGAATGTTTACATTTTCGCAATTAGATGGGTATTCATGACCTCTCTTTTGCGCGGATCGCTCGGCATTTGCGGTATCACCACCGGTTCGTCTGTCGGTATGTATGTGTACTGCACGATATGTACCGCATGGGCCGGCGGCGAGCAGCAGCGCGGGCGCGGCGACGTTCGCAGCCCCTGGCACTCGGGGTCGGAGACGGTCGCATGCGAAGCGGGAGGGGCGACGGTGGGGCAACATGAACGGGGCTCACTGAGAGGATGGTGCGGCGGCACGGAGAACGTGTAGTACTTGGCCGTTTGGTTGTGCGCCCGGAGCACCGAGCTGTGCGTCAGCGTCACCACCACCACGAGGACCGACGCCAGTGCGAGCGCGAAGAAGGACGCCGCCACGGCAGCTACCACGCGTCGCCGTCGCGCCTCCTTGCCGGCGTCCTCTGGCGCCGCTGGAGGCTCCGGGGGCAGAGGCGGCGGCTCCGGCGACCGGCTGCGCACGCTCGGCCCGCGGCTATTGGGCAGCTCCAAGGTGTGGCGCCTGGAGCGCCGGGCTCGGTCGCAGTCTGCCGCCGAGGAGTGGTGGCGCCGTAGACGGTGTGGGGCACCAGGCGCCACACGACAGGACGCTGAACGTAAGGTGCGCACAGGCACCATCAGGTCATCGCTGGAGACCCGCGGAACGCGGCCCGAATGCACAGACCGAAA
>JAAOEG020000031.1:4118844-4135492 GCA_011763625.2 Papilio bianor | reverse complement strand
TGCACGATCAATAATCTTATATCGACAGTTGGCAGTGTCATAATACATAAAACGGCGAGCAATGTCGCCTCACAACGCCGTCGGTCACGTCGCGTCACTGTTGCCCACCGCAAACACTGCGCCAGCGAGACTCACCTTCTAGCGGTAGAACATTAAACACGTATTACGTACGTCAGCTACTTCCTCGTTGATTTTCATATTAGCACAATCAGCGAGTTTATTTCAAGTTCAACGATAACGGCCGTCCGCGACGGCATAATCACTTTGCGTTTCTCAAACGTACCGTCGCGATACAAACAGCTATCGATAAAGTATTCGCAAGCCCATTTATTTTATTTCTCTTTTTATGCATATATTGATCTACCAACACTATCCATAGTCAAATTTATATATATATTCAGAAATTATATTTACACATTTCACTGGCTGACAACTGAACTAAACAAGACTAAAAACTAGAACTCTACAATGACATTTAGTGTTTATGGATTTATTTTGGAAAGTTTTAGTGTTTGAATTTAAGATACAAACATGTCTGTATTAAATAATCTGTCTGTGTCTGTGATTACAGCCTTATAAAGATAAAATTGTTTACAAAATTTTGTAATAATTTCTCAGCTCCATTGAATTCGACTATACATACATCAAACTACGCTCATACTTCTGTTCATACAGATTCAAAGTACACTGACATAGTGATGTTTATTCCATTTATGGTTGATGTTACAAGATAAACGCATCTTTTAAATAATGTATTGGAGTTTAAGGGTCAAATAAACATAATATCTAAATATTGTATAATAGATAGATGTTTGATAGAACATTAATCACATTTTTAGTAGTAAAGTCGCGGCCGCAACCAAAGGCGAAAGAGGTCACTGTGATCGATACTTACAAGACGAGACGTCGAGGTTTACGATCGCTCAAAGTTGATGAAGCTGTTTGCTTGTCAATGCAAAGCTTCGAGGTCAAGGATAATAATATTATTAATTTCGTACGCTTTATAAAGGAAATGCGCGGTACAATAATGAGCAAGGGAAGGTCATTATCAGGGTTTTTTTAAGTAGATTACAACAGCAAAGGTACCGAAGCAATTTCTTCTGTCATCGTTCCAATGCACGTTATAAGCTCTAAGCAATTACAAAGGTAACCTACGGGTTTCTTCTCACCGAAAGCTTTCATTTAAGGTTATTTTGCTTGTCTAATTTCTTAACTTAATATGTTTCATGTCATAACATTTAAATAACCTTCCTGGATTGTATCATACAAAACGAACCAATGTCAAAACAAATTTGGTGAATGTTTTAAACCAATTCATGTTAACATGCTTGAGGTTGAATTTGTATTTATGAAGCATACAATCACTTTTATTTCCGGTAATCAGCCATCAGTTTTAATATTAATGTAAGTGTATTCAACTTTATAACAATAATATTATTGAGTTGACCGATAAATTCGTGCTGATTTTTACGGACAATTGAAACGCAATACATTTCAATTACGTTATACATTCATTGTATAATTTTGTTAGCATTTTATTAGATAAACTCTTAAGTTTTTTTATCTCAACTAAAGAGTTGATATTATTCCTACATTTGGAATTTTTGTAATGCTTATTAATGGTATAAATACAAAAGCGAATTTTCTTCCGCTTATTATTGGCTACAGCATTCTCGCCTTAAACGGTGCATATGTTATTAGTCGTCTGTCTGGCATTTTTGCCTTTTAAAAAATAGATAAGCTTAGATTCCTATTTGCATTTCATTAACTACCACTTTCTAAGGCGTTTAAAATTAAGGAATCGTAACCAAACTTTGTTCTAAATATGGCTGTAGTTATACTATTCTAGAACATGTTAACATCTCATCGGTTTTCAATGATATAAATATATTCAGATCTCTTCTACGCTACATATCTAAAATCGTCACGAACTTATTGGATAACCTAATACATCTCAGTCTATGCTAAAAAATTTACCTTAAAATGCATATATTACATCAAGGTTAATGCCGACGTGCATGCTTAAATGCAAGAAGACACGTTTGCAGTCTGCACTTGTGCTTTATAACTATTTATATTTATAAATATGTAGTAATATGTTTCTATATTAAGTTTTACATTTCATTGAACTACTCTGTGTGGATGTCGTTGTAAATTTTTGTATAACAAACATTTTAATCGCTTTGATCTTCAATTGATCCACCATGACTTTCTACTGAAAAGCAGAAGAGTTTGTGAAGTACTACCAAAGGCTAGTGAACCATTTCATCACCCATTCATATGCCATGTATACTGTGTCAGGCAATGGCCAATAGTTTTAAGTTTTTGGTGAGGTCGGGATATAGTTTTCTCTCAGTTTTGGTTGAGCGCTTCTGTAAAGGTGTCGCCGCCGCTGTAAGGGTACAGCCAGTGTACGTACCTGTGTAAAGCACCAATTCTCGGCGACAGGCGTGTTGCCGTCATGCAGCGGGCTGGGCACGCGGCTCACCGCCATGCCGCCGGCGCCGTTGGACGTGACGCGCGCCGACTGCGGAGCGGCCGCGCCCCCCGGGCCCGCGCCGCCGCACTCGCTGCCCGACCCGAGCCTGCAACAACCACACACACAATGCTATTCATGCCTTCACATCATACCATCAACTATATATTGTACGTAAATAAGTATTCATAATCACATACAACACAGAGGACATGACTATGTAAGGACATTACAATTTACATGCTCACCGATCATCTCATTTCTGTTCTACATCTATTCTACTAAGCGTGTCGATATTACAAATGTTTTTGTAAAAATAACTTAGAGCAGAAGGTTATTCGCATTTTGTTACGGGCACATAAACAATCCTTGTACGCAACAATATGTATTACGTTATAGTATTATCAGTGGTCTCAACATCTAGGTTTCAGATATAACGCATTAACAAGTAATTTAGCTAAGCTTATGTCCTAACTTATTACACAGAAGCTCCTAGAATTATGGACAACCTAGATTATTATATGCAACAAATATTGTAGTTTGGATTAAAGGTTAAAAGATAAGACAGTAAATCTGATCTGTGTGCCTCCTCAATCCTCTAAACATAATACTGAAGTTAGAGCAGCACGTATTAGAACGTGGAGGTCTATTTAAAGTTATGAGCGACCCAGTGGCCCAAAGGCGAAATCTTGTAACTTCACATGGAATTGAATGCAAGGCAAAATGTAAGAATATCGCAACACGCCAATCGTCGATCGCAGTTTCGCATCCCAAAACTGGGACGAGAGCACAATTTACGTTCCAGTTACGCGCGCGCCCGTTCACGAACAATGACGATTCGTCGAGAGAAGAGATTTAACGTTATTTAAAGTGATCTTTTCTCGGTTTTGGGTTTCGGTGTCGTCGAATGTCGACAGACGGTGCGGCAAAGTGGGACGCGGTACGATACGCGAGATATTGCCGTCCTGCGAGCGAGACTTTCACGAACTTCGATTACCAAATACGCGTTAGAATCTGTGTCAATTTCATCAGCGGCGCACTGCATCCGCTCGCGGCTCACGTGCGCGCTTTGTTCGGGCGCACGCTGCGTCGGCTGCGCGGCCCGCGTGTGTCCGCACCCCTATTACTGAAGAAGTCGGACCGACCCAAAAACCGGCTGATTCACTGTACAATCGAGCTCTCACTGATCAGTGGTGGTAACACCCACAATTATTTCGATTCCACAAATCGTCGGTGCCTTAACTACAGGGAATTAGTACATGTGATAGACGTTAGCCTGGCCTATGAATAGGTTCCAAGTCTTCTTTCAATACTGGCTCTATGTGTTTATAGTTTTTTTTTCTAGTTTGGTTGTTTTAGAGTAGGCGGCAATAACAAATGAACAGAATAACCAGTTGTTTGTTTTCTTTCATACTTTCTTTGCTACAACCACATTTAAATCTTTTTTATTACCGTATGGCTCCATATATTTTAATACACGATGGCACATTTAAAGAAAATCAGTTAATGATAACGTAATCAGCCTAGTTAACTATTGAAACAACATACTCATCGCGCTGCCCTTTAGGCCAAGGTTACCTTTTTGCAGGTGCGCTTGGAAGTATGTCACAGATTTTTCAGCGCATGTTAAAAAGTTATAAAAATTAAAGAGAAAAGTCAAGTTGAACCATTAGTAGTGATAATTAAGATTGTTAAATTATCAGAATTAAGGCCCATGAGAAATAATGTATTTTTATCATTTAATAACAAAAAAAAAGTGTTGATATAAGCAAATGATCCGTGAAAAATCTTATATGTTAAATAGGTTATACAATATACGTGACTTAATTAAGTTAAATGTATAATGTTTACATTCAACAAAGAGTAAATAAAATTGACCGTTTAACATTGTCCGTTTACCCGTTCAAAATGTAAGCATATTTTTACATCTTAATTGATAGTAAGTTGGCAGAGTGAAGAAGATTTGAGATTTATGTTATGAAAAGGAAAACATTGAAAGATTATCATGAATATTAATGTCAAGGGTTTGAGACGCTCGGAAGCATCACATACAAAAAGAAAAGTCGAGCTATAGCATAGCACAAAATGACCAATGATGATCATACAAATAATTGTTGCGAATATAATATTGAATTGTGTCTTAATTTTCGTAATAACCTAACCTAACATTAGTAACTTAATGTAACGAGGGAACTGTTTTAATACTTTTTAATTCCTATACAAACGACAGTATTAAATTACACATGTAATTATGAAATATAAAATACATGAGTATCGTGCCAAGCGCTGAAATATTGATTAAATATAGCCACGGAAAAAAAATGAGAACGAATCCAGAAGGACGTTGGTCGAGGTTTTTCCCATTAAACATGGCCGTTCGTTACGGCGGCTAACCTCGGTGCTATTTCACCGAATCACATAGTGCCGCGTAGCTCTCGATACGTGGTCAATTTTTCATAGCGAGTCGAGTACTGATAAGTTATCACCCGCGACGGTCCCACCGAGGTCAGCTAACAAATTCGCCACAGCGGCAAATGGAGCGACCCGAACGACCTACATTCGATCCGACTGAACCATAGTTCTATTACAAATTGTGACGAGCCATCGCAGCTGTCCTCTTTTTTACATTCTTGACACACAAACATATTGGGTGTGTACTTGAACTACCTGTCCGCGGCCAAAGATTTTCATTCGATAAGCACTGATAAGTTTCTATATCCGACGATTTACTTTTGTAATATCATTGGCCGTAAAGTGTTTTATTTTATATATATTTATTATGTGTGTCGTATTATGTTGAGTGATAAAGACCTAAATTGAAAACTTTCAATTATTTGAACTCACTTCAAAACATAATATGTAATGACTGTTAAAAGCAAATACATATGTATAAAAAAGTACATAGTAACTTCACTAAGACTGTAATTATTACATTGAAAATATTAATAACTAGCGGTCACCCCCGGCTTTGTCTGCTATAATATACCCACACACATCAGCTACCTTTCCGTCAAAATAGGTCCAGACATTGGTATATTACCCGGAACAAATACCGGCTTACAAACAGAAATAAGGCAAAAATTGTTCTTTCGTCATCAGCGACTCAAAAGTATGTGTTCGAAACATTTTTTTTATATTACACGCATTTTATAGCACTCTAATAATATATATAAGCACACCAATTTATAGACAGATAGAATAAGATAAATAACCTATTTAGGTTAAAAAATGGTTAAGCCCATTCTTTTCCTGATTATCTTGATATTAGAAGTCGGTTGAAATGGACAATTATTTAATTTAATATCGCATTAGGACTATAGATACTACTAGACTACTAGATTTATACAACTACCCGAGACAATACGTAATATCTATTATTATACACAGAAACAAAAGACGTTCTTCCTCTTTAAACCACAAAATAACCATGAATAGAAACCTTCGTTTCGTGGAACAGAAACAAGTGCTCATAAATAAATACGGAATAAAACTTATTCAAACATGTTCATTTGTATAACGATATAGCCTTCCTTATTATTGGCTCAGTTAATCCGCGGCTGGTACAATTATTAAACACCGATATCCTGTAATTATAGTTTCAATTCAAGCTGCGTAAATGAAAAGTGGACAAACCAAAATAACTTTTAATTTAAATAGGACGTTTATATTGTACAGTATAAAATATATTTGAATAAAATGATGCCTTCTTTGTAAATACGGACGAATCATATGAAAAAGTCAATAACCCGCAAAAGCTTGAGCAATCTCGGAGTAAGCACCTATCGCAGTTCTCTCTCGGTCTTATTATAGATGTCATCCGACGTGCTAGTATCTCTTCTATATTTAAGTCCTCTCGGCGACGGTTCCCGCATCACTGAACTGCTTAAATAATTTTCGAAAGACTGCAATATAACATCAACCTAAATCGATGCATGACAATTATTACGCTGTTAGCACGATTCCAATTTAGATATACTGGTGGCATTTATTTTTGGCGTTTATAGAGCAAGAATTTATACTTCAACCCAAATCTTTTTTAACACATTTAATTTTAACATTTAAACCAATTGACAAAAGACCAAGTGACGCACCGACACCGAACCGCATACATTCAACTCGACTTTATCACATCGTGAAAATGTCACACTTTTGACACTGAAAGTCAAAAGTTCTGCAACCCGACAACACAAAGAGACCAATATAATAATTTAATTATTCATTATGTCAGTACGCCATAATGAGTGAAACAATATTGGCAGTAATGTTTGCAATCAATAATGGAGGAACAATGGTGTTAGAATTAGGACGTAGGTAAAACAATGCGTCAAATGTAAAGTATATTATAAAGGAGCGGTTTAGTGATGCGTCGAACGTTTCAAGGGGGGTGAACGAGTGGAGTGAGAGAGTGAGCAATGGCCGCTTAACGACAATTGTATGAGTCAGACGTCCCGAGGACGACCCGTCAGGGTCCTCGACTGCAGCCTGAAGGACGGATTATTTACCGCGAACACGTCGCACTGCGATATCGGACGTTGGGCACAATGCTGAATAAACATCTCTTATTTATTTCAAAAAGATCTTAGAATTTAAATTTATAACAAATATTTTTTTTTGCGTTATGTTGGTACCGAGTGCAATTATTACAATTCAAATAAAAAAGAATTTATCACATGGAAACAAAATTAATAAATGGGTAAATTCATCTAACACCTAAAAACCATTGTATAACCTGGGTTAAGTCACCATAAGCAAACTAGTATTTTACAATATTTTTCATGATTTTATATTAATATTTTAAGCATTAACTTTGTTTTGGATCTTTGATACACAAGATAGTCAAGTTTGATAATGGACCCCACTTAGGATAATACAAGGTCGACGTGCATCGCCTCTTGAAATACATAAAACAAAGGTAAGGCTGGCTATTAGGCCCTATTGTTTAAAGCCTTGGAGCAGGTAAAAACAAGACGCGGCCTGAGGACGACACAACTGAGGCATTAAGTTGGCATTATAGCAACACACATACTTTATGCTGTGGTTCACATACATAGATTAATGTGAAGGGGATTTTTAATAAATACTTTAAATTTATTTTAAAGGACAACTGTTAAATTATTTATATCAGATTCACTATATAAATACGGATATAAAATCTAGTTGTAATGCAAGTATATACCTAAGTACGTGGTTTACGTAACTCGCTAACGTCATTTACAATACTACTAATGATACTCGTGGTAATTAAAACATATTGCAGCTATAAACTGTACAGTTAAATGGTTATTGATACTCACACAAAGCAATATATATGACGCGAACATCTAAATGCTTATAATTCTATCTACTAATATTATAAATGGAAATGTTTCTGAATTTCGATGGATGCATCGATATTTGTTAGAAGGTATCTCTTAAACGACTCATCTTGATAAAATTGGAAGCTAATACATACATTTTAATACATAGTTCATACGTGAGTTAAATGTTATGTTAACAAATATCTATATACTCCACCTTAGATGACAGTAAACTCGATCCAAGTCGCGAAAATGATTTATCGAATTATTTCCTTTTTGAATGTGTTTATTATTACGATACATGACGTAGTATTTATTATAGCCTTATATTCCGGTGTAAGTAATTCGATGAATTACTACCGTTACATTTTAAATATTATTTGTGTTTATAGTGTGGATTATAAGAGAACCGACTTCAAACTGATTATACGGTTTTTTTATACAAATTATCAGATGATCGAATATTTTTTCATTGGATTACCTAAATGTGTAATATTTATATTAAAAAAAATCAGGAAATATTATTATCAGTGAGACTTACGATCTCAAAAATATCAGAGAGGCCATGGAAATTTTTCCGACCGTAAATAGACAAAAATAAGAATAATAAGATAGACATTAACATTCCCGACCAAGGACGACCTTCAGACGTTCTGTTCGACGATTTTGCGAAGATATTATAATTCTAATGAAAAAACGTTAAGTATCAAGCTATTTTTTTTTATAAATAAAAGCTAAAGGTCATATACCAGATACGAAAAACAAAAAATATATTAATTTCATTATATAATTATCAAGTTTATAATAAAACAATCTAGTACTGGCAATGTGGATCGTGTAGTGCTACGAAATAAATCTTCTTTCCTATAAATAATCCGTATGTTTCGGGGTATTACTGTATGGGTATGGGAGGATCGCACACATTAGTACAATTTGTAGGTGTGACGTGCGGAATAATAAAACATGCTGTATATCCAAGGCTGCGTCGGCCGTCACAGTCTCGCAGACCGTCGTAATTTGTAACAATAGGTACTCAATGTCAAAGCAGTTTTACCGCACATGCGGAAAACTGTAACGCAAGAATTACCCATTTCAGAGGAAAGGACATATAAACGAGTCAAGATTTATACCGCTCCTAGCAGATAAGGCACGAATACACGAAAAGCTTCGAACGTAGCCGTAGACTGAGGAAATCAATACCGCTCCCACCCGTTGCATTAAAGGAATTACACTGGCGTATAAGAAAATTTTATAAGCCTCCATCGCGCGCCGTCTTTCTGTGACCTTTATGGAACATCTAATGCTTGACATTATCCACGTTGAGCCAGGCAGGTTTTAGTAATACATCGGTGAATAACATATAAATAAAGATTGTGCGCGTTGTTGTGGTACGAAGTGCGAAGCAACGCGGAACTGAATGCGAATGCCACCTCTATTCGTCCGAGATGCGCAGGGACGCGCAAGGTGACCGCTCGCGTCACCAACCGCGATTGTTTGCTCACATTTGCGACAATTGCGCGATTGACAAGTCTATTAATAAAATTATACGAAGAGTTTGTAGTTAAATTCCAATAAAAATATGGAACACAATCAGACATATATTAAACCTGGGACACCCCACGACTTTGATCTAATGTTTTTACCTTCTGTGTTAATCTATTTATATTCAACACAGAGACCTAAACAAAAATGATGAACTATTGATTTTTACAATCTAAAACATTAAAAGTAAATTTATCTACGCAGCTTGTTATTCGGTTTCCTTATCAGCAATACCATTTCCGCAATTAGTGTCATGCGGTAGAAACCGTTTTGTATCAAGGAAATTCTACAAATGTTACATCATAATGTAATTTTTATCACAAAACGCGAACATATATTACATCTTTATGATATGCCTTAATTTTTACGCTAATTCCAATAGTTTTATTTGGTTTGGAAAACTTGGTACAAAAAATCCTAGTTTAAATTGTGTAAACAAAGGAAATAAATCGTATGTGTGTAAGGAATTTTCAAATAGTCATATCTATACTACGTAGAATATATGGTAAGAAGCATTACTTCAATGTTAATCAACACGTATACACAGAATAATGGTGAGCAAGTCGCATTATCACCAGGAAATGATTGCATAAGTTCTGATTGGCAGATACCGAGATAACTGGTTATCACCTCATGCTCTGATAACATTTGTAATGGACTGTTCCTCATCATGCTTTATTTGATCGGATTAAATTTATCTGAAATTCTTTTGACTGGGATAGTGTTACAACGTCTTTAATATTGCACGGACATTTTGTTACTTTGAACTATAGCAAATCGCGTTTAAAGTTATGAAATATTTAGTCTATTAAGTAAATATAAATATGTGGCCGATTTTATTTGAATTTATCGTGTCAATAAATCATTAGTATACCATCTTAGTGATGTTTAAAAAGTTCAAACATTATCGCAGATTTTAACCATCATCTAAAATTACAGACAAACAATTCCTTTTAATTATTAATGTTAAATCTGACAATCTAGTAAAAACATTAATAAGACATAAAATATATTTATAAAAACATATGCAAATTATCCTTGGGTTTAATATTGACAGTGCTGGCAACACTAACAATCTATGTTGAAGCTGGCCTCGTGAGGAATCGGCAAGACAGAATGGTTAGGCGTCTGTTACGTCATGACTCCTGACCTTCGTGAGCCGTTGGAGTGACGTCGGCACGCCTACTATAGCCACGTGTTCTATTAATTAACACTTGTTTTACAAGCATCAAATTCGCAAATTCATGCACATCCAATTACACCAATATTTTTTAATATTTCAACTTAAAATTTGTTTTATAATCATAAGAATTAAACCTAATAAATAATTCAAATTACGTACTTTAGCCAAGGTGAGCGCGCGCTCTGCTGATTATACCTAGAAAGGAAATACGTTAATATAATAGTGATAAATCAATAAACGAATATGTGAAGTCGACAGGAAGGTCTAGGATCAAGGCTTGTAGCAAAAAGATTATCATGGGCACTGCCGAACGAGGATAAACCGAGGCGGAAGCGAACCGAGCGAGGCCGAGGACACGCGGCAATTCACAAACTGAACGCACCGCCGCCCGCCTCCCGCGCCCCGGACACTTTCGACCAGCTCCCATGTGCCTAATTGTTCTCAAAAAGCAAAGCTCTAAACACGCCCTTCACCTTAAAGTATTATATTAATAGAAGAAATAACGGAATTTTAATTTTGCATGAACACAACTCTTTAGTTTCTTCCACATCCATACATCGGCACATCCATGTTTTATTATGCTCAATAAATTGAACATAATGGTGTTATACACATTTTCAACATAGATTTCAATTGAACCCCCATAATCGTACGCTTTTTAAAATAATAGTAAAATTCAGTTACATAAAAATATATAATGATTTCTTATATGATGATTAAAACTATGAAAGCCTATCAAAGCAAACTCTGTACTATACCAACGCGATAGATGCACCAGTTGTCAACGAGATTTTGAAATTGTTACGTTCGCACTTAACATGTTTTAAATACAAAGAGCAAGAGTTTGCGAATGTATTATGCAACATTCCGCTGACACGTGAGGTGCGGTCGCAACTCGCAAGCTGCCATGCCGCCGACCTGTGTATACGCATACGTACAATCCGCAACATGGGCCACGCAACGAACCGACAACATTTGGCAATGTGGCCAATGGAAAGCACAAACGTCGATAACTGTGTAACGCCGCATAGATATTATTCTAACTGGGACACATTGATTTATGACAGAAACAAGAAACTGTGCCGCCTCGGCCCTATTGCAGCGCGCTCTTATTATACCATGAATATCTACAGAACACCGAAACTAATACGTTATTTTGTTGTCTGCGGATAAAATGAATAAAATTTGAATTGACTTTAGGTAAATGAAAATTTCATGATTCAGTTACAGGAACAGTCAATGTAAAGGTTGCAGGCGGCCGGCCTCAATGTTTATTGCCTTGTCAGCGCGATGACGATCGCTCCACGCTCAGCGGAGACCCTGACTTCAGCCTAATATAAAACTTATGAACTAACTTCCTGTAAAATGTTTGAGGTACGTCACAATCAGCATCGTTTTTAATTGTATCTGTAAATCCGATGGCCACAGTGCCGTCTATAAGTGTTATATTATGTTAAATAAGACTTCCTTATAGCATTTAACAAGATTTACTATGTTTGATCACAGTTTTATTATTAAATTTAAGAAATTAATAGTTATGTTTTAATCGCAAAGCATGTTTTATAGTCAATAAAAGCGAAGGCTTAAATATTAGACCTTCTTACCATATGATTAACATCTTATGTAATTTTATATTGTAACAATGCTAGAAAAAGCTTATAAAGAATTTTAAAAGGTTTAGATGTCTGTGATAATTAAAAAAAACAACATAAATGTAAATCACATAATGCGACTAGACATAATTAAATAGCGAACAATTTGCACAGTCAAACATTAAAATAAAAGCCAAAAAGCCTTGCAAACCGGACCTTGCACAATAACCGCGTTCGTTTTAAGAGTAACCGACTTATTAATATTTTTACTATCCCTGACACATCTTTGATGTATATCCATAGGTATGAGTGGAAACCCGCGTACATCACAAGAAAATACAATATTTATATAAACTGTCTGTTACATGCTAAAGCTAAGGCTAATTCGTTAGACTTTGATAACCATGTTATTGTTAGAAAGATAAATCAAAGGGTCAACAAGAAATAACCTAAAAAAACGGTATTTTATTGGGTTTCATCATAAACTATGGATAATTAAGTAACTTAGACAAATAAGCGTTAAATACATACGCATACTACGTTGATACGTATCCGTTACAGGTTCACAAGAGGTGTTTTAGCTATTTTTTATTATAAGTTGAATTCGTGTGTATGTGTGGCAAGCCGAGCAAGCCGAGCAAGCCGAGTTGTTCGGCGTTGGCATGGAGAACGCGACCCGGTTCGCGATCGAGAAAGCATCTACAAAACTCGGTTGAGGCCGCGCACACACTAAAGAGGACGTGTCTTCGTATACAATTAATGTGTAATATAAACCTCCTGCGATTCCTTTGTCAAATAGACGGACGAGACCGCACTTGATTCACCTTCAATCGCACGTTTCCTGCTTCAAGTAAAATACGGTAGATTGCAGGTAAAACTGTAAATTTGTTGATTTCTTCAATAGTTTTAAAAGATATATTTTGAAAATAATTATAGAATAAAATATTTTTAAAAACGATTAACATTATATATAATATTAAAAAATAAATGTACATTACTTTATAAAAGTTTTATATTAAAAATCGTAATACATGTAAACACATTTGTCAAATATTTCGTTTGTGCTAAATATTAACGAATTTGTTCAGCTACGTCCTAGGCCTTGAATTCGACGCCCCCGTTCTACTTTTCTACGTCTTAACAATACGTTAATCACCATATACTGAGATCTGAACGCTCGGATTTCAAGCGAATACTCATTATTATGTATTAAAAATTATATGTTAGCAAGAGAAATGTTCATGTTTCTACTTACAATTATTGTCGTAAATGTGAAAGGAAAACGGGGTCAAATTTGACATCGCAATGTATTTGACCTACATGGAGAATGAATGACGTGTAAAAAAAATGAGTCTAGTTAGATTTTTAATTATGGCTAATTAATAACCCTTTAGATCACCGATCCCTTGTTAGAAATATGAAAATCCTAGTTCAATATGAGCTTCTATCTTAATGAAATATAAACTTAATTAAGATTAACAAATAAATCTATTTTAAAAGTATATATACCTTAGGCCGTAGCGATCTTAAGCTTTAGAGATTTCATTAAAAGCGACTTGTTCGCTTGTATTCTTTCATTTAAGTATTGCGGCCAATGGCGGCTGTTTCGGGTCATGTGGCAGAGTAAGGGGCACAAGGCAAAAGATGGTGCATTGAATAACGGCCTTAAGCCCAATAGCGATCTGCGACCGTGTCGCTTCCTACTGGCGTGGCGCGGAGGCGACAATGCCGGCAGCTGCTCGACCCGAAGGTGACGGAATGCCTAAGGTTGAGCACCACTCGATCGATTGTCGCAAGCTGCGACAATTTATAGAAATCTATCTTCACTACTTGTTCACGTTGGTACATAATTTGTAATTAAATTACATTAGACTACATTATTTGTAATACATAAATAAACCCTTGAAAGTGACTTAAAATGCGAATGTATCGACCTCTAACCGTGGACAACTTTTCTTTACGAGGCGGTGGGGGCCGCCATTCTAATAGCTTAAGCCTAAAATGTGTATCGGCTGTCGTAAGCAAACGAGCGGGTTGCGGAAAGTCCTAAGTCTAGCTGATATAGCAAAGGAAAGTTTGTTTATTATTGGCCGAGACACGTAATTTATTGTGTCGACATGAGGAAATATTGCACTTTTCATTGCTGCAGAGCAGGCCACAGATAGCACGATATCTGGTGACCCCAAATCATTAAACGAGACCGAGGAAGGTGAAATACAAATACTCGAGTTTTATGGGTCAACTGTCGTTGGGTGAGTTGGAGAGAGGGAGGCGCGCGGGGAGTAGTGCGCGGGGGGACCGAGCGAAGGGTGTAGGGTCCGCGGGGGAGGACCCTGACACAGATCCTACCTCATCAGTGAATGGCTATGGGGACCTTGAGATTCGGCTGTGCG
The DNA here is from genome assembly GCA_011763625.2 of Papilio bianor. NCBI lineage: Eukaryota > Metazoa > Arthropoda > Insecta > Lepidoptera > Papilionidae > Papilio > Papilio bianor. The sequence continues at coordinate 4,121,009 of JAAOEG020000031.1, read as the reverse complement.
TTGTCATCGATTCATCGGTGTACTATGCTGGGTAACGCACAAAATGGGTCAACACGCAAGTCTTCTGTAAGCAACGTAAAGTGCGCTGTCCCCATTTCAAGACGCTTCCTCAACAAATTAACTCTACAAACGACTATATTCAAAGTAGGTCATTCCTTTATCCCCGATTACTCCATCTGTATAGCGTCATGCTTATAATTTCCTTTCTAGGACATCACCTTGTTAAGAATTCTATGAACACATCACACCGTGTAAGCATTTAATTGGCTTTCATAATTCATAATCCAGTTTATAAAGTTCATCTATTAAAGAACAATGGTTCATCAGAATTTAGCGTGTGCAAAGCACACATATAAATCGAGAGAACGTACGTGACCCGGTCTCGTCAGTTGCACGGGGCCACTTTCAGCTTAGCGACGGCACCGGCGAGCGTTGCAGTCGAGTTGCGACACTCCTTACCTCCAGCGCGTTGACGATAGCGAGTAATGGACTCTTATTTTACAACTCTACTAATATTTACGGATATTTATTCGTTTTACTTTTTCAGTCAGCGTTATTTCTCACAGATACCGGCAGCTGTTTTTCCGTTTTTTAATATTACAACTTATAAATATAATATACTATAATACTTAATTTGCTCTAGCGACGTAACATTTTATAACGCCTTGGCCTTTATAGCCAACAGCTTAGTGCTCAATGCAATTGACAAATATCTCAAAATGTATAATATACAAATTGCTTCCTATTTTATTAACTAAATAAATAATATACATAAATTAAGTGTATCATCAACCTCGAATTAATAAGTTCCACCGTGTTTACAGAAAATACATATTGTATTGCCTAGTTGAGGACTTAGCGAACGTTTCACAAGGTCCAAATAAGTCGTGACACAAACTGTTTTTAAGGGAGTTTTATGTATTAATTGATATGTTACTAAGTTATCCGACAGTATACTTTGACATTGTGAAACATGCCCTTATTATTCAGAAAATTCAGTCTGAGAGACTGAGAGATATAAATTTGCAAGTTGATAAGTCTGAAGGTAACAAACAAAATAGGACTTTTATTTTATAATTTTAAGCTCGAAGCTCTGTGATTTTAATGAAATAAGGATTATGAAACTGGTTATATTTTTAGTGGAAAAATGTATTTAGACTATCATATATTGGCCCAAAAAGTTAGTTACAAAATAATCGGCAAAGCAAGGAACGTGGTGATCAAGTGCAGCTAGAGAGCTATCGCAGCTTTTATAATAACATTCATATGTTTTACTTAGATAAGAGTCACATGCCTGTGTCGTGCGTTCTTGTAATATCTGTTAATGGCAAAATATCGATAAGTTTGTATAAAAATGTACAAAGCGACTGAAAACCAAATGACCTTGACTTGTTAAAAAGCGATAAAATATCTTCGTAAATACTTCGTCGCTGTGTGATTAAAAAGTGCAATGAATTACTAAACAAATTAGTTAAAATGAAACAAGAAATAACCAAAAAAAAATGTTTATGGACGGTTAATGAACTGAATATCTGTCCTGCTCCTTTGTGGCATTACCAAGGCTTTTCTGGGTACACAGAGATCTCAAGTATATACTTAATCATTTAGTTTTTGCAAATTTCATCAACATTCGTTGAGCTGTTCTGGAGATACCTTTAAACAAACATCTATCTATCGATTTAAGCATTCGCATTTATAATATTAAGTAAGGTGACATTGATTTATTGTTAGAGAGATACACGAACTGCAGTAGAAAACTGGAGTCATTCAAAGCAGGCAATAATCAACAGATTGTCTTCTTTTGTTGTCAGTCGCAATTTGACAGCGTGAGTACGAGGACGTCTCTTACGCATCTGTCCCTTTTATACTTGCGACGCTGGCTATTAGCGATAACGAAATGAAAATATTAGTAATGCCTGTTTGATAAGAAGGCCTTTTCTTTATTTATTTCCATGGTTTAAACATTTCACATTAAATATATTTCAAACGTCATATTTCCCTAATGGTTACATTCAATAAAATGAAACAAAATGTGTTAAGTGCCAAACTGTAACAAATGGTTTACAACGCTATTTTGCGTGTTCATAAGATGCACGTTTTAATGGCTTCATATTCAATGAGGACTGTTTTGAAATAGCAATATATGTGCCGTACTCACACTACGT
>JAAOEG020000031.1:3969704-3992703 GCA_011763625.2 Papilio bianor | reverse complement strand
TGCATAGTTGGCACTGTTGAACGAATCGAGAAATAAAACAATAGTAGTGGTGTTTGTGGGATGAGTCGGGTGTTGCGAGTGAGTTAGGGTGAGCCTGGGCGGGTGGGGGCGGGGGTGAGAAAGTTATTAATTCTAGAAGCGAGAGGCGCCGCGCCGCAGCCTACGGTCTGCGCTGCAACACAGTGGAGGCTTACCTTAGATTCATTTAATGTTCTCCTGATACTATTACGATGCAACGTTTTAGAAATAGTTCATAATGTACTACTAATTTAAGTTTGACTCTGGATTTAAAATCCTTTGACGTTGAATATTACTCTTAGATAATAAACATATTTAAGTATGCTTAAAGGATTTTTAATGTATTGTATAAGGTTAAAGTATAGGGTGGAACAGACAGATATCCGAGACACGGCAATCGGAGTACAGGTACGGCAGCCTCTAAGGGTGGATGATATAATATAAATTTAACAACCGGCCCATATTGGAGGAGAGTCGCCTAAGTCAGAAATCAATGGTTATGTTTGATGGAGGCTTAGGACAAGAGGTACACAGAAATTAGTGTAATCTACAGCTGTCACTAATGCAAGACTGCGACTTTACACTAAACTGTAATATATTATAGATTAATAATGCAATACGACCATCAGCAAGAGACGTCTTGGTACTATTATCGTCAAGAATCCAAGTGTATCCAATCGATATCTGTTTATATAAAGTTAGTCAAATTGGCAATCGTATCCATTTGTTATTTTGCAATACCTTTCCATTGTAGGCACACCGGAATCGATGGCGACAATATTATAGATATTTTATAATTTATTCCTTTATTTTAACATTCATGTGTAGTTTCAGAAGGAAAGCCATGTTATTATTATAAGTTTAAAGAATTATCGGTTATTTATAGGTACTTAGTACATATTTTTTAAAGCAGCACTTATATGTACATAGATAAATATCATCATATACTTCATCACAGTTCAAAGGTTTAGGGGAAATACGAGTCCAAATGGCAATAAACTGTACAGCTTAAAGGTATAAATTACTGATGTAGTTGGATTGAAAAAAAAATGTTTAAAAATTTGTGACAGTTTAAAAGTTATAGTTATAACTTAAAATTTACCTTAAACATTCATAGAAACGGTGGCATTATATAAAGTATAAGAAGGCATTTCTACGACCTCAAACTTTTGCTCACGTGTACTTCACACCGTTGAAGTTCAAAGGCATTCGGTGAAAGGATTTAGGACGTCCTTCGTGTTTTGATTTAATGTTGTGTTGATTAAGTTTCAGGTAAAAGAATCCTCTGTTCTTAAACACACATTTGCATAAATACCATGTTAGTGTTTCTTCTATAATGTTAAATGAAAGATTAGTAATGAAATTAATTTAAACAGAATTCAATGTTGTATGATATGCAAACAGACTGCATATCGGTCCCCGATATTATAATTGATTTTAAGTGTCCCCAGAAATATTTTACCGTAATGTCACGTCGTCGGACTATTCGTAATAAATCAATTCATCAAATTTAACCTTTAACATTCCCAGTGGTGGGGTAAGTACCATTTTGTCTCGAATACAATATTAGCTCGGAATTACATTTTGATTAGTGTAGTCCGACCTCGGGCCCAGCGCATAGAGTACCCATATCGATCTTAGTATGAATATTTGAAGCGGTGCCGTCCTTGCAGGCGACCACAGAGTAGCGAACAAAGCAAACGTTTTTAATTTTTTAATGAAGACATTCAGGTGCGCATCGGCTAAGTGGCCTTGAAATTTTATGTTATTTCATACACCGTTTGTTTATTTATTTAAAAAATTTCATACGCTGAGTACCTACTATTGATGGAATAAACGTTGTTTAAATGCAAAGTAAACAGTAGACATCAGAAGTCAGCAGTCAATATAGAGATGACCGTACACTGATCTGTAAATTATCCAATCAAAACAATAGGCACTTACTGTGTCAAGGATTTGTTTAGTCTCGTGTCTTGGTATCTGTCATTCAAGTGTTAAGACGGTAGAATAACCAAAACAAATGAAATAATACACACGATACGTTCTCTTTAATATATTCTATTAATAACATACCCTAAGTGGTTGATATTTTTTAAAATATAATATGTATATGTCGCAATCGAAAAACAAAATTAATGTGAATTCAAAATGAAATTAGAACAAAACGCAGTTCTAAGAGACTTCCGATAAAGCCTGCTATACACGTTGGCCCACTGCTTGCCGAGTGAAGGTTAACGCGAATTTAGGCAAATTAATACAAGTGAAATGTTACTGTCTTCACCTTTGCAAAGTCTATCACTGTAATAGAACTGGCGCGTGGAAAAACGTATAGACATCACTTGCCAAGCGCGCGGGAGCGCCTTTGATTTGTGCACAAAGACCGACACGGCTCCGAAGTGAGGCAAGCGCGAGCGCCTGCGAGTCTTGAAAAGGTACACCAAATGATCTCTATACAAATTGGGACCCGTGGAAGTGCTCGAGCGCGCAAATGTTGGCGCACGCAAGCGACGCCGACCGATAGCACGCAATGCAAATTACTGCATTCGCCTTCACTCGGCAGGACTCGGCCAACATGTATAGCGGGCTTAAGATGCTCGCCTGTCTACGGTCATTCTGGAAAAAGTGACCGTTTCTAAAGCAATGTTTGTTCTGAATGAACTTTGTGAATCAATAATTATGTAAGTGAATTATAACGAGATTATAAAGAATAGAGTGTTCCTTGATTCCGATATCACCCATGACCTCAAGACAAATCAAGTGATCGCAAGTAATAATAATTCTGATAAGGAGCCACCCCAGCCGTTATATACATATAGCCAGACAAATAAAAGACTTTATTTAAGACTATGTTTCAAGGTACTGGGTCCACTCGTTTTTAAGAACTTTTATATTTAAAAAAGGAATAATAATATTGCTTAACTACAATATAATTATGTTTACTACATATTTATTTAGTGCATCTCAGTATTGTCTATAATTCGTCAGTTAAAATACAACAGTCCATTGTACACGCAGCGAGCTCTCCATCCATATTCGCGGTAATTGGATTGACTGGAGTGTATGTAGGTCGCCGTTTGCACTGACCTCTAGTGGACGCTCCCACATACATGTAACAAAGTTTTTAAAAGCTTTAACGAATCACGTTCCTCTGTGCCATATTGTTTTTTTTAAGCTGACAGCTTTTATAGAAGACTAGAAATCGCACTCGACTCTGTCCGAGCAGAACCAAAAACACTTTTAATTGCCAGTGTTTCTAGATTATTTATACATTTATGCAAAATTTCATCCAGATCCGTTGAACCGTTCTAGAGATACCGTCTAACAAACATCCATCCATCCATCTAAACTTTAATGATGAATCTAAATAGGTACGCGACTCATTTCTTGAACGATCCAATAGTTTAATATAATAAGTACCAGTCACAGATTTATTAGGTTCAGATTTTTAATCACCATTTTCCAAAACTAAAATCAAATTCAACTGTTTTTAAATTTCATATTTGTGGTCGACAAAAGTGTGTTTTACAATGACTATGTTAAGTACTGATTTTTTGTCGTTATTTAATTGTGATTTATTATTTAGCGTTTAGCTTTTACGAGTATTTACTACTTTACGTAAGTAATTTACGAATAGGTCGGTTCGCCGGTGCAATATCACGACCACACAGAAAACAGTCGTGAAGTGGAAATAATTCCGCGTTTTGCCTGATGTGCATGCCGGAGACCTAATACTAGTCCTCCCCCCTTTTCACCCGTTTATTTTAAGGAACGGTTGGGAAGGGGAAGCCAGACGGAGGAGGGGACGCGTAGTAAGAGGAAACATTCTCTTTGAGTGCGCCTTCTCCTCCGTCGATTTAAGGTAGGCAATTTCAAATTGCAAATTCTGTAATTGCGTATGTCTATGGGTAGCGGTCACTTCGCTATTTCAGCGATTTCATGTGGCCGCTTGCTCGTTTAGCCACCTTGTAATATCAAAAAAATATTTATTGTTAGCAAAGCAACTTAGTTAAAAACAAGAAAATAAAGCTATATTTCGTTATGATTTTGTTAATATTTGTTTGTTTTTTGTTTTAATTACTTATCCGACATAAAAGCATTTGTAGATAGATGGTGCTACATATTTGTGTTTACGTGCATCGCGTACTGCAAGTAATTGGAGTGAATTGGATCGGAGCGATGCAGAGTTTATTTGGGTCAGAGCGGTCGACGGTATGTAGACATTTGTTAACTGCGATCAATTATTAAAAATTATACATGATATCACGTTAAATTGTAATAATTTTAATTCATAACTTACTTTTGAATATAATAATGTCGAATCGGTAGCGAACGGCTCAGGGGTTATGAGCTTGACTTGTTATCTGCAAGTCCCTGGTACGAATCCCGCCATTATACGCCAATGTATTTTTGATAATCGAATTTTTTATGTATATTTATTCGACGTTCTTACGGTGAAGGAAAACATCGTGGTACAACCTACACATACCTGCCACGAAATTCAAAGATGTGAAATCAACAAGCCCGCACTGGGCCAACGTGGTTGACTACAGCCTTGTCACCCCTAACTTAGAGTAGGCATACAGCCCCTTAGTTGGGGCGTAAAGTGGCATTTTGTATTTTTGTATGTTTGTCTATAATTATAAAGATGAAATATTTGATTACGTGTTAGCATTGAATGGGCTCCGAAACTATTATATCGATATGAAGAAAAAAAATACTATTTGAGAGCTACATTGTCCCCGAGTGCTACATGCTATATTTTTTAAAATTCTGCGCAGACGCAGTCAGGGTCAAAAGCTAGTAGCTAATAAACTCAAAATTACTGGTATATATTTTTTTCTTTTACCAAAATAATGTTATATTATGCATGTGGTGATATATTTATATTTTATTAAAAACTTAAAAAAAAAATAGTCGATCCGTGCAAAGCTGGGATGGGCATGCTAGTTTAATTATAAGTGTTTTATCGGTAGCTGTTGTAAGATCGATGTAAGATACAGCGGCCGCTTCCCCCGGCCCCGGCTGCGAGGAGGCTGCATAGGATTGCAGGTCACGTATCGGAGGCGGGACGTTATACCATCGTTATTACCGCGCCCCCGCCATTTCTCTATTAACCAAACAATAATTAGTTTCACATTAAAGCTTTTCATATACACAGCATACCAATTATTACTAATGTGTACATACATACATCATTCGTTTCATTGCCTCTAATGTCTAAACTACCAGCTCTCATCACTCTCCCCTTTTGTCGCCTACTTCATTTTATCCTGACAGTATCGTTCTTTAAATAAAAATGTTAGCAGATACTAACATTTACTGACATTTCATGATAACAGTCAAATGGCAGGATTCAAACTGACGACAGTAAGATCAGTATTCGATACCCACAAACATTAGGCTATTTGTTCTTTACTATGTCACGAATACGTTTGACCGTAGGTTCCTACAACCACATACGTAATTTATTGTTGTACATATAATGAGTTCCTAAAAGTTTTAAGTATTTAAAACTGATAGAAATTTCTTAGTTATTGACCTTATTTGTCTGAAACTAAGCGTCACTTTGGCGAGTCAGGACGCATTATTAAGTATACTTGCTTTTTCCCGTGCATATTCAATTTTAATGAAAAAAATAGTGAACTAAGAACTTAGTAGTTTGAGGTTCGAGACATTTTTGATATGCTTTGTTTTTGCCGAGTAAAACTATTGAAGGTAAAATGAAATTTAATTTGTAGAATAACTAACCTTGACTGCTCGTTGGAATTCTTTTTTTGATTGTGTATAATAAACGTAGATTATCTTGTATTAAAAAAATATACAATTATATGTCACGTAATTAAGTCAGTTGTTGCGAGACTTTAGGTCACATTCAGTCAATAATCTTGTTAACATTTCGTTCGGAGAACGTCTGTAGGTCGTCTAAGGGTCATTCGGTATGATGCGACTACGAATACATATATAATTTTTATATGAAAAAGGATTAGAGATTTTTTTATAAGTTAATCTTTATCCATTTTCTAGCAGGGTTAATCATTTGAGTGATTTCGACGATGACATCGTAAATAGAATTATTAAAATCACCTTTCATCTCTGCACAAGAGGTTATTGTTATTCGTTAGTTGCAATTGAAATAATGTCAATATATTTTTTATTTATACTTCTTAATATGTTTCGTTTAAATTATATCTGAAATTTAGAACTTCATAGATGTGGCATAACAGTGTGTGTTTTCGTCCAAATCCGGTAATAATAACGAAGTAACGGCCCGAGCCGAGGTTCCTGAGGGAGACCTCGAGCTAAGTTAGTCTTAAACGAGGTTTAGGCTAAGCGCCATCTGCGCTCGGCCACCTCAAGCCCGGTGAAGCTGTAAATGCCTCTTCAAGGCAAACAGTGACTATCCAGCCACAAAAAATGTGTGTTTTTGTCTTCCTTTTCTGTCCTGCTGTCTTAGTTGGATTTGTGTGTGGTGGAAGGTTGTAATTGTTTATTTTTTATACACTTGCCATAAAATATTATACGTATGTACGATATATTTCAGGAAAAGAATGCAAACAATTTTACCGTATTATGTGTTCAAATTCCTGCGATGAATTCATATAAAGCGCTACGGTACACAATATAGGGATTTGTTTTAATGTAATATATTTTTCATAGCTACTTGTTTTTCGCAGAGCGTCCGTCTGGACACCCAACCCGTATTATTACCTCTCGGTAGATTGCGATGCTCGGAACATTCGGGGCGTGGGCAGGGAGGCGGTGGGAAAGGGGGAATCCCCCACTCATTTTACGTGATTAAGTGGCAAAATGTTTATAGTTACAGATTTTATAATTCCATTGGAGCTGGCTGGCAATATTAAATGAACCTTTTAACGTAATTGAGTGATACAATTGATTGAAATGTTAATTAAGTTTATAAGTACTATTTGATCTGTTAATATATGTGGAAAATTGACATCTATTACTCTGCTTGTTTTTTTTTTCTGTCAGACACCGTGACATAAATGCAAGATTTTCTTATTTTTTTTCCATTATAGAATATAATAATAATAATGAAGTAAAATAAAAAACAAACTACAAGTAGTTGGAAAAAAGTTGTTGTTAAGTCTATCTAACATTAGTAGAAAGTATAATGTTGATAGACAATAAATATCTTTCTGCTTATTCGATCAGTAGGTTTGACGACTTGCGCAGCGGTTGTGTTTAATTAAAAATAATGTCTGAGGCAGTGTTTTCTCGACAATAACCGAGCCGGGAGGAGATAGCTTGTTATATAAATTTCTGCCGACTCCTGGGGGACGCGCCGGGAGAATAAGGCGAGGAAGCTGCCGCGGTAGTGTGAGTATATTATACCCATTTTCTGGGTCGTCCTTCCTACAAATACGCTTTATGCGGAAGCTAGTCAGCCTCGATCCGGTCACTGCAATGGCAACCCTGTTTAAATAACTCTAGGTTTGTTTTTGAACGCCGTCACACCGTCCCGGTAAAAGGTACTTATTTGATTAGGGTGTCAGACGTATCACCGCGAGTGTGAGCCGTGCCCGAGGTTTTGGATCAAATTTGCGTATTTCGATTTTTTTAGTACGCAGCGCCCCCTGCGCTCGGAATTGATGTGAAATTGTTTTCGATACGTTCACTTGTACGAACCGATGTATACTTACGACAATAGCTTGTTTATCGTTTGATTGTGAAGACGCATTAATATTCTAATGGCGTCTGAACGCTTTATATGTGAGCGGGTTTTGAATAAATCATCGAGGTGACGCTAATATCTGAAGTTCTAACAAAAAGGTTGAATGCCTTTGTATATTACGAGTATTTTAAAGTTTCGATGAGGTTGGATTCGTCAGCGCATGTTGCGCGCATACGAAGCGACAGCGGCCGTCTGGTCAATATGAAATCGTTTAAAAAGGCGAAAAAAGTTTGTCGAAATGAACAGTCGATCGATCTCCGGTGACACGTTCCCGGATTTTCCACTGGGAAATGAATTAGCCGGGAGCTGAAGAGGAGAATTTACATTTTTATTGACATGCGATCTATTTTCACCGGATTGCAATTGAAAGGAAAAACATTTGATAAAGTAACATTTCTTAACAGCTGGAATATTTGATTTCATTATATTTCGAAAGTCTTAGATCAGGCCAATTTGGTTTCCACCCAAAACATTTGTCTAGTAAAGTTTAACATAAATAGTAATAACTCTGCTACTTACAACAATGTCTGTACAATCACAGTCAAGTATTGACAAAGAGCGTCGTAAACGAACTCCGCACTCATTGTATTTAATAGAGAAATAGGCAATAAACCGGCGGGCATTGTAAATGAGAGATGTCATCACGTTCGAACCTCGGTAAGTAATACGCATAAATGTCACCGCCACCGATACGCAGCCTCATCTACAAATTGAGCCGAAAACGGGGAGTAATTATTTAAACCGTCATATAAATTACTGCTGAAACTTTTCACGTCGGGGTGGCGCGTGTGGGGGTGCCTTTACATCTGTACTTGCGCGCGTCTGTGTGCGGCGCGGCCTGAAAATGGTACCATCATTTCACTCCTTCATCCTTTTTCAGCAATGTGTATGGTTTACAGCGGGATTTGTAAAGTGAAATGTTATTATGTATTTAGTTTGAACTTTTCTTTTGTTATATATACACATTTAAATTAAATAAATTCGATTTAAATAATACTTTTTGAAGTTGAAAAGAAACAAAAACATTTTGCCGAAATATCTAAGACATAATAATTAATAAGCTTAAAATGTGTAAGAAAATGTCTGTGTTACTAGACCCACACATTGGTTTCTGAAAGTTTTCCGTGTACTGTACTAACGGTAAGTATCAGCTCGAAACATATTTAGCTTTGTTCCCTTCACTACGGTTAATCTGTCCCGTTTCCTCTCGTGTCAAGTGCAGATAGACTTTTTGGGTCGGGCGCGGGGGCGCAGGCAGGCGCGGGTAACGGGCAGCCCGACGGGCGGGCGGGGGCGGTGGCCGCCACCCTGCCTGATGATGAAATATTGTACACGTGGTCTGATTTTGAATGACAACGTTCCGTAACAGCCACACGGGAGGACCTACTTCCAGGGCGACGTTTTATATAGTAGGACCTGATCAGCACAAATATACTTTATACCTGAACTAGTATTTTATTAGACTGCCAACTGCCTGATTTATACATCAAACTTAAATTTAGGTAACAAATTAACTCTATATAATTATTATTTATTTATTTATTTATTAAAAAAGGCACCACAATTGCAAAGTAAAAGAAAGATAATAAAAAGGCTAGCAATGAAAACATTGTAATCACATTTATCGGTATTATTGGTGGTAAATTAAGCCGAGATCTCTTTTACTGATTGAGGCAGCTTATTTAGATAATATAAAGTTCACGTAATCCAGTATAGTGTATATAATCTCTCGATGAATTCTTTTTATAATTATGGAAACAACTGTTGTGGTTAAGCTTGTGTATAATATTAATTTCACGTTTTATAACTTTATAGTCAGGTAAAGGGGACAAGGATGCTCCAAAGGCAATGCTTGGCCTTGGCCGGTTTGTTTATTAATTCGTGCCCAATACACAACCACCCGCGTACCGCCCGCCCGGCCCTTAATGGGCGGGAAACAACAGCTTTTAAATTTCACCTCGCTAACAAATTGAGTGCTTTTTTCATATCGGAATTAAACAATAGTAGAATTTTATATCAGTCTGTGTAAATCGTTGTTGTAAGATCGTGTTAGGCTTTCGGCCAATGCAACCATTCAGCTAATTTACGTTACACACCCAATCCCGAACACTTTTAATCTTCTGTGAGTGTATCGAGAGAAGACCCTAATATTTATTCCCACTTCTTATTTTCACCTTGCGAATTGTAAATAAACTACTAACATCACTACGATTTTCTACTCAATTCCCTGAGGTATTGAGTTCACAATTGTACAACATAAGAGTGCCAGTTGTCCAACAAGTCGGGCGATCTGTCGAGTGATTAATTCGCCCCTTACCTCAAGAGGAGATTTATTGGTTCCGCCGTACGCAAAACTGCGGGTTGGTAAAAAATCTCTATCGAAAATTGAATAGAAAAGCCATTTCGGAGACCGCCGCGAATCTGTTGATACGTTTCTCATTCGCTTTCACGGCTATCTTCATTTTATTTACCGGAGCGAGTTGAGGTGTAGGTGATCGTCTTAAATACTCTTCATACGACGTAATTTAAAAAAAATGTTAAATCTGCCGTCAGTTTTTTTCCTTAATTTCTATCTTAAAACGGTATAAAATTCATCAATAAAATAAATTAGGTCGGCAAAAGGAATCCTTGTTACAATGTGTAGATGTGCTTAAATTTTTATATGTTGTCGTAAACACACGTTCACCTTGGTGACTTCCGACAGCGTTAGCCATACGCGGCATTATGACTCGAACAAGGCTGTTTTATGAAACATATATGAATTTCAATGACATAATTGTTTGCAGAAAAACCGACGAACATAACGAAGGCTTTCCAAATCATATATTTCATTATTGACTTTTCACTTTTTCGATTTCACAGGACTTTAGTAAGTGGATGTAAAAAGTTCTGCCTACTTACAAGCCTCTGAGCCAATGCACAGTCCCTTAAACGTTTTGAAATCCGACCCTATTATTAGGGTAAAAAGTCTACACCTTTCTAAATATATCGTTTCTAAAAATATAAATTTATTAACGATTATTTGTAATGCTAATTAAATACACTGCGCAAGAAGATCCATTGCGATGAAAACACATACAGACGCCTATGTATTGTAACGTGAGAAAAAAATCGCTCCGGAACCTCGACTTTCCAACATTCTCGTAATATGTTTGGGGATTAAACCTCTCCACCCCGCGGGGGGTTTTTATTTTCGATCTCCTTTATCCGCCCCGTGGACATACGTGCCGGGGTGTAGGTGTGTCGCTTCACGTCATAGACTATTTTTATTCAGCAAGTGCGAAAACACATTCAAGTTTAAATTAATTGACCATCAACCGTTGGTTTTCACTGCTCAAATACGATACGGAAACATTGGAATAATGCAACTAAAGATATGTCATTGTACCTATTTTTGACTGTGGGAAGTCACACTTTTACACACGCAATATGAATAAGATATTTATAAACATGCTCAATAATTATATTACAAAAATGTAACAGAATATTTCTATTGAAAATTTCACGTAATCAACCTGCTCAAAGTAATCATTTCAACACCCGAGGCAGGAATGCTATAAAGGATCGCTTTGTTTCAAACTAAAGATGTTCAAAGCAAAAGTGTCAGGTGTCGTAAGATTTGCACGATACGTAAAGGTTATTGCAATCATTTTAATACACAGCACCCATTACAACATGCAAATTGTATTTGTCAAATGTAAAATGTCGCTTTAAAGCAAACTACAGTACAATGTTTTACGATCGCGTTGAATGTCCATAGGTAACTTATTTAGTCATCTTCTAAAATTGTATAAGGAGACATAACGGGCCCAACGAGGCAAATGTTGGCGGAAGCTGCACTTTGTATCACGAACCTCTTTACTATTAAATTAATGGGCAAGTGTATCTACAAATTGAACGCAGATTTATCGACGCCATTTTATTTTACCCGGTGTCATCATTTTATAAAGTTGTCACACGTATTATCTTATCCTATTGGGTAGACTAATAGCATCAAATTAATAATACAGTCATGTTATTTTTTGTTTCATAGAAAACTGGATTTTACACGTGTATTGTTTCATTTTGTGAGAGCTACAAATTGTGTAAGAATTAATGTATTTGCTTAGTTTTAAGTAATTTTGTAATATTTAATCGTTAAGTTGTTATGGTTGGCGTGTATTGAATAGATTGCCCTTGTGGAGCGGGCCGTGTATCAATATTGGGCGAGACGGCCGCGGCCGGGAGTTCGAGTAAGGTCACGTCACGTGGGGTAACAATGGAGCGCTAACCGAATGATTGCATGACCGATACATGAAAGCTTTACACTATGCCATTTTTAAAGTTCACTGATAATTTGATAGCGATAATTTTTAGTTATAAACTTGTTTACATTAATTTAATGGTGTTATATCTTTCATGCGAATTATTTATGCACTTTTCTTAATATTAGCGGGCAACATTTTCATCATCATCAGCTCACTATATGTCCCCACTGAGGGGTTCAAAACCTACCCTAAGTTAGAGGCCACTAGACCTTACTCAACCACACTGGCCCAATGCGAGTTGGTTGACATCACATACATCTTTGAATTTTTTGCAGGTATGTGCAGGTTGCATCACGATGTTTTCCTTCACCGTAAGAACGTCGGGTAAAATGTACATATGAAATTCAAAAATCTAAAAACACATTGGTACATGGCGGGATTCAAACCAGGACTTGCAGAACAAGTCAAGTGTTTAGCCCCTGAGCCACCGACGCTCTTACATTTTACTAAGTTGTTAATCAGTTTTTTCACCTCCAAATGTTCTCTAGGAACCTGAGTTCAAACAATTTAATGTGTTAATTTTCATAGAATCATTGCTTTTATTCTTGTAGTCATAAAGCTTGTCGAAAAGATCTTCTTAATAACATAAATCAATCTACCGCTAGACTACACAAACCAGAAAGTCAGGCACGTCTTTGTCGAACCGGACGACGCGATAACAGTCGCCCAGGCTGAGATACAAGTAATCAGTGAACAAACAATATACCGTCCTCGCCGTAAAGGTCGGCAAACATATTCACACAGCAACAACACAAGCTGGATGTTCCCTATTATTAATAGAAGGCACTGGTTCTTCTGTTCCATCCAATATTAAGATAGGACAACGGAAATCTTAATTCTCCTTATTGCTCTAAAGCTCTTTTAACCTAGTGATGATTCTAAGTTCTCAACTCGACGCATGTCACAAAATCCCTTGATTTTGGTGTGACGCTAAAGAACTAGTTCACACATCACCATCATCATAATCATAATCATCATCATCGTACTATACGTCCCCACTGAGGCTCAGCGCCGACCCTAAGTTAAGGGTAACTAGGCCTTAGTTAACCACGCTGGTCCAGTGCGGGCTGATTGACTTTACAATCATCTCTTGAATTTCTTCTCCGATGGCCATGGGCCACCATAAGGACGTCGGTTAATGGACGTATTATACATACGTACATTTAACCGACATTAAAAACGAAAAACACATTGGTACATGGTGAGATTTGAACTAAGGACCTGCAGATTCAAGTCAAGAGCTTAATCCCTGAGCCACCGACGCTAGTTCACACGCTATAAATAATTATAACTTTAATAAATGACAGCATTCAAATGTCATTTTAATAAAAAATATCCATAAAAGTGACACAGTATATGAATATCACACAATTTGTATTCATTACGTATATATCGTATTGTATTGAGCAAACGAAGTTAAAGCATCACTAGAGGCCAGTGTAGTAACTCAATGGCCACTTTGAATGCCAGTAGAAATATTCAAGTAGATCGATCAGTGGCCCAGAAGACGGCAAAATATGGCATTGTTAAAACAGGCGTTGCTTTTCTCATGTATTCAGCCTTTCACTTAGCTATTACCAAACGACGTTCTGACAGAAACCATTTGTATATTGCTGTTATTTTAGTTATTTTGAGTCTTATCTCGCTTTGTGTAGACTTTTTTTAGACTTTTTTTGGTTATTCTATTCGCAGATTAATTTTGTAGAAAGATGTTCGAATTATCGTTGTTGGCCATGCGTGGAAGTCATTTGTATGTATGTAGATTAGAGGTCATCATACCGTAGTTTACAGAGTTCCACATTATTATTGTAAGGCATTTAAAAAATGATGTTTGTAGCGATGTAAATTGCCTTTCTTCCGATTAATTGTATTGCTGTTTGTGTGTTAATATTTCACGGTCATTGTGCAAATCGTTAGCTGAGATCCGGTTTATTGCTTCACATTATAACAATACTAAAATTCCTATTCCTTTTCCTATACACAATGTAAATTCTGCGACCCAACCACCTTTTTGCCAGCGACTTTTCCCATCAAGATGAGTTGGAGGAGTTGTCATATCTCTCGTGTCTGAGTACGTGGCCGAGATAGGCTACTTTTATCATCTTAACGGTTTGCAAAAGTTCCCGCTTTTGGTTGATTCGTTGTAAAATCTTGTAATATAATTGACTGCATATACTGTAAAGCAAAATAGGAATTTAAATTTGGAAACCAAGTTAACATTGAATCAATTACTGTTTGATCTAAAGTAGATACACGTAGCTGTTAAGCTAATAGGAATAGTAATAACCCAATTATCGAAATACGTGCGAAAACATGGTATCCACGTATACCTGGTGGGCGACGGGCGACGTTAACAAATGGTCGTTTTTATTCTGCGCCCGCGCACCGGATACGTACGCCGCGGTTCCTGTGAGAATGTCGAACCCGATTTTTTTTACCCTCCAAAAAGCGGATGTCCTTCGTTCGACCGGTTATGAAAGGTGTCGAACATATGTCTGCATCATTTTCGAACCGATTACGCTTTCGATTCAAATAATGCATTTCTCGATTAATTGAATTTTGTGCTCGCCGTTGGTACCTCGATAGCCTTTTTATAGCGAAAAAAGTTATTTTTCGTTATTGTTTACAAATAGCTTATACATTTATTTAATAAACTAGCTGTAGCCCGCGACTCCGTCCGCGCGTACTTTTTCTAAAATAAAGTAATTTTTCTAAAATAAACGTAGCCTAAGTTACTCCTTATTACATCAGCTAACTTTCAATAAAAGTCCGTCAAAACCGGTCCAGTCATTTCAGAGATTAGCCGGAATAAACAGATAGACAGACAGACTAAAATTGAAAAAAAAATTATTTTGTTGTATGTACAGTATATATATTCATATACAAGTAGTAAAAAAAGGTTATTTCAATATTACAAACAGACACTCCAATTTTATTTTATGTATAGATAATTATTTGTACATTCTTTTTTTTTATTAAAACGTCAAAATTTTTATAATTTTTGCTAAGTTACAAACTGCGCATCGTGAGTCGTCAACATGACATCAATCCCCAGATTAATTAGAGAAAAATAAACGCATATGATTTCGTCAAAATTAAAGTCAAAGATAATTTTAAGAATATTCTCACAGAAATAATGGAATCAATCAGAATCCGTAGACACTAAAGGAATACCTCAATCAATAAAAATGTGTGAAACATTCGGAGGTTTGAAAGGTTCTTGAAAAATCCGTCATCTCGGCTTACCTTTCTGAGTGATATTTATTTTTTGAGAAAGCAAGGTCCAATAGGTGCTCGAACAGTTTCGGTTATTTGCAAAATGTGTTTGCAAAGTGGTGTATTACTTCCTATGTGTAAATATCACATCACATTTTAATATAAGTAAAATATATGGAAACAACTTTGATTTAAAATATATGGATTGACATCTGGTCCTTATAAATATGACTATTGTGTTCATATAAAATTTACTTATATTCTTCAGTCAACTATTGAAGTATACTAAAGTATACTATAATAAATATTACATACAATTGCTCTTAAATATTGTCATAAAATAGTAACAATTTATTGTTTCTTCTTTAAATGAATACTTTGCAAGTTATTACTTTTAAACAAAGTGAAGAGCAGTGACGACGCATTGCGGACACTGATGAAGTTTTAGGCGAGTGTTTAGCTCACAGCACCTGTCTTTTTACAGTCATTTATAATCACCTGCCGATAATTCGCAGTGTCGACTCACTCAATGTTTTATTTTGTATCTGTTGTGTTTATGTCCATTGTTTACCGTCAAAATATCTCCGTGGAAGTGTTTATTAAATTAAGTGACTAGCTTTTCTGCAGTTGTATTACTTAAGTTCTAACTTTACATTGTTATTCTAGACATTCTTTTGTTTTTGAATTCACGTTTATTTATCTATCTTCGAATTATCGAAAATATATTTTTAACCTCTGTATGGTCTCGCAATAATTATATAGCAATTGGTATTTACTGTAATGATATTGTTAACAAATAAAGGATATACAAAAAAGTCTTAATATTTAATTACTATATATACTATATACTAAATACTTAATTTCCAATGAATTTATGATGAGAAAAATAATGGTATTTTTAACACCTTAATTTTTTTATTAATACATAAGACATACGGTGTATTAAAACAGTTGTCAATCAAAATGAAAGGACAAATTATACAATCTATTAATACCATAAA
Source organism: Papilio bianor (assembly GCA_011763625.2). Classification (NCBI taxonomy): domain Eukaryota; kingdom Metazoa; phylum Arthropoda; class Insecta; order Lepidoptera; family Papilionidae; genus Papilio; species Papilio bianor. The sequence goes on along the minus strand of JAAOEG020000031.1, from coordinate 3,976,468 downwards.
AGTCATAAAAGCTGCATCTTGATCAAAATATGTAATAAAACGTAACACTATAATTCAGTATCCAGCAGGATAATGCGATGTTAAAGTATGCGCTGTTAAAATAGAACTGTGCCAGTATAAAAATAGGTCAGGTAAAAAGGTGGGCGCAGCCGCGGCCGCTGGTAGACAAAAGGTGTTCGCGCCACGTGCGCCGCGCCGGCAGATGTCGCGTTGTTGACGACATGCTGCGACCATGATCAACAAGAAATTACGGACGGTCCACGACATATATTACATTCATTGGCCCTTCTCTTCGTACATTCTATAAACTTAACAACGCAGGCCATGTATGTATATATTTAGCGAAATATAAAGCACGGAAAAGCCTTTTGCGGCAACGCATCTGTAGTCCCTTTGGTATTGCGCCTATGGAGGCGTTGAGCAGCGTGATTACCGAGGTGATCACCTCTTGTTCACCACTCTTGTTTTATAATAATAATGGCCAGTAGTTTAGCGATTGTGGATATCGTGGAGTTCTATCAGGTTAAGTAGTAACAGAACGAGGACCCTATAGGTTTGATTTTGAGGAAAAAGAACAGAAGTAGACAAGATAAAATAAAAGCGTTTCCTCAGCCGCTTGCTTCAACGTTCTAAATATTTAGCTTTCATTAAACTATTAGACAGAAAATTTGTATTTTTCCACTAAAAGTCCCAAATTTGTTTCGATATTTGGAACCACTAGTGGTCCTGCGCCCGCACGATATAATTGACGGCGCACTCATTTATTAATATGACCAGAACTATTTTTAAAACAAATGCATCGCATTGGCACATTTACTCTTTGTTCTTGAGCTTAAAGCAAACTTAATACATGAAGCCTTTCAGCTTTATATCTAATCTAAAGCGTGACAGTTATATTTTTATTGGTCTATATTGTGAAAGAACAGAGCTCATTTAATTAGTAGATGTAAATACATAGTACATGCAGCCGTTCAATTACGAGCAACAGCTTCGAGACAAGCATGATGTAATCGAGAGCTATGATTTAATTTATCACGAGAGACGACTGCGAGTTACGACAATAAGAAGTACTTCTCTAATGCTACTCGTATTGTTTTTGAATACATGTAATATATTCAGGAACTTCAAAACGTGTACTATTTATCTAAGTACATCATAATCCGACATTTAAGATAGCAATTAAGATAGACGTAGTTTTAAAAGTCAAAAACCTAAAATAAACACCCACCGTAGGATAAATAGAGCGTCCATGGCTTAGGGGTATAGCTCTTGACTTGTAATCTGCAGGTCCTGGACACTAATCCCGGCATGTGCCAATGTTTTTCGGTTCTCGAATTTCATATGTACATTTATACGACGTTCTTAAAGTGAAGGTAAACATCACGATGCAATATGCACAAATCAACGAAGAAATTCAAATATATGTGTAAAGTCAACCAATCCGCATTGGGCCAGCGTGGTTGACTATGATCTAGCTACATTTAACTTAAGGTTGGCTCCCAACCCCTCAATGGTGATGTATAGTGAGCTGATGATGATGATGATGATGAGATAAACACAGGGTGTCGAGTTAGCCTTAGCTAATATATTAATGGCTATTTTATAAGACAGAGAAATACTTAAATCGTGTAATATTAATCCGTGTCCTTATTTGTTCCAACAAAAAATGTTCAGTCAAGACTGTAATCTTTGGCTTCCCTCTTTAGACCCTCGAAACCACATTAAAATATTTCTTACGTACTTCGAAGTAAAAATCAGTAATAAATTTTCTTAATTTTATATGTACATATGTACTTATACATACTGTGTGGTGTAGCAATTCGATCAAGTGCAATACGGCTAAATTCCAGTGGCATGCCGCGGGTGCGGCATTGTTCTATTGAGAGCAGCTCGCAGCGCCGGACGTATAACACATCTTACCCTCATTTGCATGGAAATGAGATCACAGAACATTCTCGGCGCGGCTCTCCGTCTTGCGACGCCTCCTTTGCTTAATTACAATGACGACATGCAGTCGTGTCGCTTCCGACTAAATCCTTGTCAAATTTTTGACTAGAAAAATTACAACGGCATCATAACCTCATAGTCTACGATGCATAACTAAGATATTTATTATCATCATCTTCCTGCCCTTATCCCACTCCATTTGATGTCGTCGCACCAGATTATCGTCCTTTAGATCAGAATATACATTCAATTATTTGAAACTAGCTTTTGCTCGCGACTTCGTCCGCGTGGAACTTCAAGTGTCTTTGCTCTTTTGGATTAGAATCATTAAATAGGATATTTCTAGAACATTGACATAAAACGTTTCCATACAGACTTTCATTCCCTGTTGTTGTTTGACACCCTTGAGGATAAAATTGAACTTTGAATGGCGTATATATTTATGACTATATAACAACCAAAAAAGTTTGCAGCTCTTATCTCTAAAAATAACAATACTTCCATGCTACATTCGAACCCCCCCCCCCTTTCAACCCCTTACCCCTTACCACTTTTCTCGCAACAAAAAGTAGCCTAAGTCCTTTCTCAGGCTTTATACTATCTACGGACCAAATTTCCTTGAAATCAGTTTAATAGTTTTGATGTGAAAGCAAGACAGACTGACAGAGTTACCTTCGCATTTATAAAATTAGTAAGAATAATGATTAAAATTATTACTGACATTCAAATACCTTTTTTCAGTTTGAAAATAGTGTTGTTTGATACCAATCTATAATATTATTGGTTCCGAACAAATATTCCATAACAATATTTTCTGGCTAGCGTTCCCGACCGCAGCCCTACTACATATCTATCCAGCTAATAACAGATTACAGTCGTACGATTTAATTGGGTAATATTCGATGCGTCGTGTTATCTATCCACATGCGTAGTTTATTGTTTTCAAGCTTTCAGCTAATTAACGAGAGCACCATACAATGAGGGGCAGCGATATAATTACAGTTTATGCAGTCAACACACATTTGCATCAGTGTTTCGAGGCACGTGTTCGCCCCCTACTCCTCGCTTTACCTCTCCACCGCCGTCTCACCCCCACAGCTTTCACCCCCACCCGTTCTATATGAACACCATTACAGTAATTAGGATATGCTTACGCATAATAGATGCAGTCATAAACTAGTTTCTGTGTAGTTTACCTATACGTGGTTGGTGCGACGTTTGATCTAATTGTGAATTGATATTGTGCTATGAAACCGAATATTGTATTAGCTACAATATCATTACGATTGCTTGTCGCTGTGGTAATAAATAGATTCTTGGTTATGATTACATGAAAACATTAAGATACTTAATTGACACTAAAATATATTATCTATAAACACGAGTGAAAGACGAGTAGTAGTAGTAGTAAGCTACGAGCAACTAAATTGTGCTAGACTTTCTAATGAAGGAGATCAGTAGTAGATTAACGATAAAGGCAATCGATCAGATGGAGTTTGACCTCCGATTAATATTAAACATCTAAATTTTGTTATAGTAAACAAAATTTAGATGTTTATCTAGAGGAAACTTGGCTTTGTTTTCTAATTCTTAAATATACTAGTTCTTCAGTAAAGGAATTGTTTAATGAAGCAGTACTTAATAATAAGAAAAGGTGTACACGGTATTATAAGTTAGAACGAACAGCGGGAGACTAAGATGAAAGTCTTGTCGCAATCTATTAGCGTTTGGCCTCAAAGGCATTAAATCAAAAATTAACAAAATAGACGTTTTTATCGTAATTTATAGTAAAATAACAAAATGTTCTTTTTGCTAATACTTTGTTTCGTTATCCAAATGCGAAAGTTTACATGGATGGATGAATGTTTGTTATAGTTTGTAGCCTAAAAACTGCTGAACGGATCTCGATGAAATTTGGGACAGATGTAAAGAATAGTCTATTATTTACATATTTACTTGATAATTCCGAAACCGTTCAAAAAATCTTACTGAAATTAAGCACAAATATAGAAAATTGTCTAGAACAACACATTCAGCGTGGACGGAGTCGGGGGTGACAGCTAGTAAGTAATAAATTAATAGTGTATATAAGTAATAAATTAATAAATTAAAAGTGGGCATTTGGTTAAATCGACTGTGGTTGTTTTGTATGTTTTTTTCTGAAATGTTTTCAATTCAATACATTTTCTTAAAACATAGTGACTTTAACAAGACAGCTATTTTCTTACTTGTATCACAATGTTATTTAAAAGTATCGATTGAGAAGTTCAAAGGGAGCCATTGCGAGGTAAAGCCTGCGCAAAATCAGGAATGCTGGACATCGCCTACCGACCGGTTTGCACTAACGCACTTGCACTATTTGCGCGCACGCCTACTTATCAGCTAGAATTGTAAGGGTTTAATCCTTGCGAATGTACCAGGGTCACATAAGTCTCACATACAAGCCGCTTGGCACTAGGATAAATCATTTCATAGTCGTAATTTGCTTGCAAATTATTGAATAAACGTCTATACATTCCATTAATGTATTATACTCGTATGTTTGAACATGCAATAATATATCGACTCTATTGAATAATGTGTGTAGCATTATACAAATTGTTGTTCTTTATGCCTTGGTAGTAAATAATTATGTTTGCTAGTTTGTTCTGCTATGTAATTATGATGTAGTTTTTGTCACCTATAACAACCGTGGCTATGAAGATTATTTATTTATTTACAGTTTATTGTGTATAGATAAATATGTTGTCTCCCAATTAGTAATGGAGTTTTTTTAGTTTTTCTCTGTAATAAGTATTATATGCCACTTTGTACCTGGTACTTTGTACTGGCAGGAGATGGTGGACAGGCCGCGCTAGCGATCTCTGGTTTCGGAGGCCTAGACTTACTTTGGGTCGCTGCGCCAGCGGAGTAAGTACGTATTATGTACTCTGACAGTTCTCGTCGTCGTATGGTCTGACCTTTTTGATTACTAAAACCTAGTTATTATAACTCCTAAGCAAACGCCTTTAGATTGTTTCATTATCTTTATGCCAGTTTATGCATATTAATTACTACAATGACGCAAGCTTGATCGCAATAAACCTTCTTAGAAATATGGCGTCATAAATCGCTAAGTCTGAGCATTTGACTCAATGAACCTATTACTCTGGCAACTATCTACGTCACATCTACCTGATAAATCGTTTGGCATTTAATATATTAACATCATCACATTCATTGATTAATAAACGGACCCTGTACAAGTAGGTCTGTCCCCAATTTAAGCAGCAACTCTTCGTTGCCTCACTTCTCTTATCTTTTGTTAAGTAACTAACATAATAATGTGGCATATCATTGTATTGGTCGACTCTAAGCGGTCATAATAGTGATAGACTCATTAGCAAGTAAATACACGCTCAATGTCCGTGCTTGTATCAGCATTACACGAGGGCAGAACAGTGAGCCAGAGCAAAAGACAGTGCAGTACAGCTATTGTTTGTACGTTGTACGTTAGTACGTTGTAAGAAGCACTGTACTGTGCTTGACAAAGCTTTAGTATGTTTCCCTAGTGTGAAACTAGCATTATGTAAATTGATCCCAGACTCGCTTCATCCTATAGATGTATTGTTATGTTTGGCTAAATGTCACATTAACAAAGGACGCCTGTGTTGCGTAGGTACACTGCGGTGGTTTAACATATTATATTATACATTTTACGTATTCGCAATATATGCGTCGTGCAATTAGTTATTAATTAATTACAGTCCAATAATTTCTGCTAATATTTTGTTCGGCAATGTAAAATTACTTACGGTGTATTCGTGCTCACCTTTTACTGAGCTGACATCAACAACAGTCATATATGTATCTAACTAGTAGTCGTCCGCGACTCCGTGCGCGTGTTCTTTTTCTAAAACAAAAGAATTTTCTAAATCAAACGTAGCCTAAGTTACTCCTTATTACAGCTACCTGCCAATAAAAGTCCAGTCAAAATCGATCCAGCTACATATATCTGAGATTAGTCGGAACAGACAGACAGACAAAAGACTCTCCAATTTTATTATATGTATAGATAAGCTAGTAACAAATTTTAACCTTTTCTTTATTTATCTTCTTTAAGCTAAAAGACTTGAACTTGACTTTGAATAAAAACAATATTGTAAAAGTTAATAAATAATTTAGCTACAGCTAAAATGTAGTTGTAAAATTGATAACGTTACATTTTTCATAAACTCCGTACTGAAGTAATCGCTTTACTTGGTCCAGATCATTTTAGATGCCGGCACAGGGGTAGGCAACAGGGATAGACGATTTTAAATGCAACTGGTTCGAAAAAGACAACATTTCGCTACTAGCATTCAAAAGGGAAACAAGAGATGCAAGCTGTTAGGCTAAAAGGATCAACTAAGATATTAGCAGTAAGGTTCATTTTCTAATAATCGAAAGAATAGATACTGTTATTCAGATTAAAACCTGTACACAGGCTACATATTTTTATTTCCAGCAAGAAGGAGAAAGGCATATTTGAATGCTTTAGGCGAGAAAGAGATAATGCTATTCAGCATTTATATTCTGGGTACGTGTAAGTTTCAGGCAACGGTCGCCGTGAAACTCGTAAATGGGAAAAAAGCAACAACGGAGAACTCAACCTCCTCTAGTGAAGGGACTTTTGGAAAAATGTAAACACTAGCAATGAATGATGTAATAAATATTACTTATAAATCAGCAACAACATGTCTAAGACAAATTTTGAAGTCACAAACGATGTTGAAGCACCATTTTGAAAGAAACAATATTATTTTAAAAGTAGAAGACTTGAAAGGTATAATATAAAT
>JAAOEG020000031.1:3954975-3965123 GCA_011763625.2 Papilio bianor | reverse complement strand
ACTGTATCGAAGGACTGCTCTATTGGAGTTTATTACGTATGAAACTTAACCTTTCTGAGTTCTGTCTGCCTCCACAACACATATAATTTTTGGTAATTGAAAAAATTGATAATAAAAAGGTCATTAAATAGTAAACAATTGTTATAAACTAAATTTTACTGTTTACGAAAAATACAAATCAAATATCGAAATCCTTCGCCGATTTTGAAGAGTAACAAATTATAAATGCGAAAGTTTAGATGGATGGATGTTTGTTTTAAGGTACCTCCAGAACGGCTCAACGGATCTATGAAATTTGACACAGATGTCTGACAGAACACAAAGGTTATTAATTAAGGTTTTTTTCCGCGCGAAAAGAGTCGCGGGCTACAGCTAGTCTCTTAGTAAAAAAATATTTACATATATTTAAATTGTTATACATTCATATTTTGCTAGTAACAGTCTTATGTAAGTACAATTATTTATATCAGATTTCTTAAGATACTGGTAAGTAACTTTCTTAAGTTAATAGGTTCAAGGTATGTACAGAGTTACAGTGGATACGTCAAAAACACATATATAAGTATTTGTAAATATATGCAATACAGAATTGCACCGCTGGTAACACAAAAACAATAAACAAAGGTTCTTGTATGTTCTAAAATGTGAAATAAAACGTTAATGTAAAGATATGGTAATGTTTAAGCAATAAAATAAATACCTTATTTGAAGTCTATTTTAAGAGTTCTTAAGATCTATTTAAAGATTGTTTGTATAAGGTAAATGTACGGAATGTTAAATCACCATAAATACATACTATTCGAATTGGCGTCCAGCACAACTTTTCAAATGATCGCAACCAAGTTGGGCGATCTTTGAAAGGTTTTAAGCGTTCTTAAAATGTTAGTAACTTATGTTTGAGTAACTGAAACAGGTGTATATTTGTTCTAGATTTCAATTACTTTTGGTGGTTGTTTTATAAATCAAAGTTAGCGATGCTCTTTCCTTGTCTAATAAGATTCCTCTATTAAGTAACCCCCGTTCACAAAACCCGTGAACTTTGGAAATTCTTAAATTTAACAAAATCTATATTATTAATTTTGTAAAGGAATCCTTACCAACAATCGTTATTAATTATATCTTGAAAAGTACTGCTGTTATCGCCTCAAATAGCACAATTATCATTGGAAACATTTTACAACTGAGAGAAATCACAATAATAATTATCTTTAAATTTTAGAAACTCGTACTTATATGAAGTACGTTAAAAGAGCTAAACCTGTACATGTTGGTGCATAGCGTTTAGGTTCGAATATCGTGTTAGAACCGGACAGAGCCTACCACCGAGTAACCATAGCAAAGGACGTCCCACAGACCTACGAAAACAAATTACATGTCAATTTTCTTTACATAATAATTATATAACTTTATTCAAATTTTATTTGATATCGCAATGAAGTTTCTCTTTTTAAATGTTAATTACGTAAATTAACTTAAATCCAATGTGAACAGAGCAAAGCTTTCACTTGTTTCTTAAAATTTCTTCATAGTACAAGTTTGGTTTAATTTGGATGTATTTATCATCTAGTCATCATCATCATCAGCACTGTATACGTCTTCACTGAGGGTCTAGGAGACCACCCTAACTCACTATGTCGTAGTCAACCACGTGGGCTTATTGCGGGTTGGTTGACACGAACATCCTTGAATTTTTTCTCCAATATGCAGGTTGCATTACGATGTTTTCCTTCACCGTAAGAACGTCGGATAAATGTACATATGAAAATCAAAAATCGAAAAACACATTTCATTTCGGCGGGATCGGGATTCGAACCCAGGGCCAGCAGATTTCAAATCAAGTGCTTAACCGCGGAACTACCGGCACTCTATCATCGAGCAGTCATCCAGAAATCAATGGGTATCTAATAGATGACAACTAGTAGATATACAGGTATGTATTTGTAATGATTATATACTGTGTGCGTTAAGCGGCAATCGATCGATTGCAGAACCGGACTCTGACAGTGCAATTATCACGAGCACTTAGGATGCTACTCATATGTCATATTGTGAAACCCTTTGCACACCTCATGATAGAACATCTTAATGTATCTTCTAGACAAAAATATATTATAGATAAGTTCTGTTCATCATATTTAAAGTAGATTTACATATGATTTTTTTCTATTGTCATGTGTTAAATGTTTGTTTACAGATTCTGACGTTGCCGAATCACTTGTGCTTATGGTGTCTGGTTTTTTTAAGATAATAAATGCCAGGATATTATAATTTAGTTCAGTCCAGTTGTATAGTCCTTTGAACAGTAGTTATAGAACACGAAGGTTTTATGTCAGAATTCATTGGTCATTTCTGTTAGTTTCTAAGTTCTGTGCGGAGTCATTTGTGTTTGTGTTTCTGCGGAGAGTTTACGAGCGTTGTCCTATCGTGCACTCCGCAGCCAGCGAAGATTCTAGATTCAGAACATTGGATATTTTCCTCTCAATAGTGTGTGAGACTAGCGTTTCTCAAACTTTTATTAATGTCTACATAGAATAAGTAAATTAAACTACGTTAACAATTTAAATTTGAAATGATTTTCTTATTTTGTATACCAACAATATTTCTTGTACAATGCTTCTATTCTTCTGTTTTCCTATTATAAATAGAATTATATCCTCTTTGTATCATCAAAACTTAGATTTGAAATTTAAATAACAGATCAGTGATTTTTTCAAAGTTTCTTAATCGGAAGCAATCGTTGTTTATTTTTGTCATAACTTTTGTCTAAGTATTAAGCCTTACTACACAGATAAGGTAATGTTTATGCCTATTTATTGTTAGTATTTCAAATAAATCTCGCACTTGTATAACATATTTAGAGCCGCTGCCTTGGCTACTTTATGTCTCACAGTCCGTGAGTTCCGCAGTCGTAAACCGCGGCCTATCGCTGATATGCCATTATTATTCAATTTGCTATTCTATAATTCATTGTTTATGTTTTCAATTAATTTCCATAGCATGTGTGATAAATGGTTGTGATTATTTATACTAGGGAATGAACTTGAAATGTATGAAATGTTCATGATAGAGGCCAAATTAAAAGTTCAATTTGTAAGAATTATGTACTTAACGCGAACATTGTCGGAAAGTACGAGGGTCGTGCAATGCACTTATTGGGCGAAAAGTACATCGATAATTTTTTCCAGTAATAACATGGTCGATGTCGACATGAATATTTTTAAAATTTTCGTTATTGGTCCACTGTAAATCAATTTTTCATATGTTAAGAGCCCCCGTAGACCTGAGACTTTTTAGTCGCCCAATAGTTTGATCGGGCGCTTAATGTGCAAGAGCGTGTGTATGTGCACATTACACTGATTTGCTATCGGCTGACTAAAAAGTTGATGTGCTCTAAGATTAATCTGGGATCCCATAACCAACCCGACTATTTTATCGTGTCAGCATGAGCAGTTACAGCTCGATCCGATCAATCTATCGGGCGACTAAAAATCTCTAGTATGTGAGGGCTGTAAGCAAAATTATATATTCCTAAGTTCATTATTAACATTTATTAAATAATTATATTACAATAACTTTAGTGTTATTTAATACAATGATGTAAATGACAGAAATCAATTCAGTCGGCAGTTTTGTTTATATAACATTTATTATTGTAATAGTGGTTATAAGTTATAACTGAATTAAGATATTTTATTGTCAATAAATAACCAGCGCGATGATTTACATCTCAATTAATTAATGGTTTGCATTAGCAATCATTTAAATATAGTTGAATTTATTTACAATAATATCATCATCAATAATTCTGTTGTGATTTATGATGAATACTATATTGTGATACCTTTCGTCAAATTTACCGCTGTATCGTTTAAGTGAGATATCGCACGGTGGGTGGTCTATTATATGGCACTATCATGCATGTTACAAATAATTCATTTCTTTGACGTATCATAAATGTTTTAAATAAAAATTTATGTTTGAGATTTTGATTTTTTTAAATATTTATATTTGAACGTCTGTTTATATAATTAAAAAATAACTATTTAATTTTTGCTTAATGGACGATGTCCAAAAATGATTTCTGCCATAATATAGCATATATAGTGTATATATATTCTGGTAGTTACCTGGTACCCTATTTGGCTGAAATTTTGTAGAGAGGTAGCTTAGAACCAGGAGACGAACATAGGTTTCGTTTATTCCCTTTTTATTTTTAACTATTTTCTGCATTTTCGTCTAAATTATTATAAATATAGTCAAGTCACTTTAAAACGAGTTAACAAAAGCATCCACAGATTACAGATATGTAGCAAGCTAGTGCGGGGTACTTGCTTGGGCTCTTTTCCCCGCGCGCTTTCTTGACTCCCTACAAGTCATTTAAATATGATCAGCTCATGTCAACTCTCCATCTAATGGGGAAACGTTGGATTAGTAAGAAGTTATTGCTTTCAATTTATTAGTACGTTATCTCCGTCAGATTCTCTCAGGGCCGTCGCATCGGCTTCATCATCAAGACCCTGCTCGACCAGTTCACCACGCAGAAGGAACTTGACCAGGTAACTTTTTTAGAAATACATCCGCAATTCATCTATTTAATGAACTTGAAACATTGTAACGTTTTTAAATCTCTTTTCCACTAGCGTCATTTATCATTTTAAATAATCCTAACAACTTATAGAGCTACATGCGCCTCTGGAACCGCACTTTTGAAAGCATCTGGCATAGAATAACAAAACGCAAATGACAGCTACATGTAATTTTGTCTATGGTTAAATATGATTGAAAACAGATAATAATAAATTTTAACAGCAATCAATAATCCGTAATTTACACCGAGATTTTTTTTTAATTTCTGCGGATAAGTCCAGTCAGTCAAGAGCTAATAAAAAAGTGTTGTGTATAAATTAAAATTTAATTATGAATTTCCGTAACTATGATCTTGATTTATAATTGATACGTTCGTCTACAACACTATAAAACATTTACTTAGTCAGTTTTAGAGTCATTAAGAAAAATATCTAATAAATTTTGTCGTCTGTACAAAAAATGTAAAGGTCAATTCAAAGTGAATATTCGTCTTTGTTTTAATACATCTTTGCATACTATTGTTTGCATGACAGGTTTTATGTCATTTGTCACTGTAGTTTTTATTCCCCGTCTTGTCTGACTGAACTGCTTACATGTGTGAATTAATTTGTTGCTGATGTTACTTATTCTTGTTTTGATCATTTGTATTTTATATTTTATCTTTGTGTTTTTTAATAGGAAATAAATGCTTATTATTTACCTTGAATGGTTTTTTTATATAATAAAGCGTTTATTATTCTTTTATTCCAGACTAGCTGTCGCCCGCGACTCCGTCCAATCGTTGTTTTTCTAAAAGAAAAGATTTTTTTCTAAAATAAACGTAGTCTAAGTTACTCCTTATTACATCCGCTACCTGCCAATAAAAGCGTCGTCAAGATCGGTTCAGCCATTTCAGAGATTCGCCGGAACAACAGACAGACAAAAATTGTAAAAAAATCTTATTTTGGTGTATGTACCGTATATATATTCATATACATGTAGTAAAAAACGGTTATTTCAATGTTACAAACAGACACTCCAATTTTATTATATGTATATATAGATAACAATCTCCTATAATTTCAGATTATGTGTTTCATGTCACAATAAGGTAAGATATTTTAATAATATGGTTCTCAACAAGTCTACTGTGTTTTTGTTATCTTTGATAATCGGGATCGCCTGTTACAAATGTTTTTTTTAAACATCGAATATATTGAAAATCCCAATCAGTTTATTGTCCAGCAGGAATATTAAGTACAATTATTTTAAATATCCTGGCGTTGTTTTTCTTTTATTAAATATAAATTGGCGACTCTAAAAAACTCTGTCACAAGTTACTTATTTTCTGATTAATATTAAAATACATAAATGTATAATTTGTTCATGTAAATATTTGTTGAAAACAAATAATGTAATTATTTTCAAGTTAAAACAACAGTGATTTAATAACAAATAAGTTCGGTGATAATTATAATTCATAAGTTGTCAACATGTGGATATTTTGCGATGAGAGTGTATCGTGCGCATGCGCCCCTGCCCCGCCCCCGCTCTCCCGCCGCCTGGCCCCGCGCGTGCCCGCTGCCCTCCTACCCACGACGGAGCGCCATTCAATTACAACACGCGACTAAAAATAATTTTCAACTTACATTGACTCTTGTGTATGTAAATAAAAATAATGTAGTATTACGAAATGTACTGTTTTGTTTTTTAGTATTATATAATAAATTAAGCTAACTAAAAAAAACAATTGATTACTTATGAAATTTATGATAAGCTCAATAAATGTAATAATTATTATTTTAATCATGATTTATATTATTTAATGAATTTAGTATTTTATGAACAATCAATGTAATCAAAACAGGGATTAAACGTCAATGCAATATTTGACGCCGTCCGCGACTAATTGTCCGATAAGTCGTCGATTCGCGTCTCGTTTTAATAAGGTGCGCTGTTCGCGTGTGTGCGGGTTGCCGATGGAATGCCACGGTCATGTGCTCTCGTGTGCGGTGCTCTCCGATGTGTGCGGATGACGTCTGCCGCACTTTTCATCGACCAGTCTAACCTGATCTACTCATCTCCGCCGCTCTTCCAGTACGTTTGACGATAGAGGGGAATGAGGTGAATTTCCGAAGGTCATTCTAGCCTGGTCGTTTTGATCAGTACGTGATCGTTGTTGCCACGTGAACTCGTACCATCGCGGTGTGCATGTGTGTAACCTCGATTCGGACACACTACACGAGGCATTGTGGGTATAAACACGTAGTAATTCGCGAATATCATTATCCTAATAAATATACATTTCAGAAGCTGTTCGCTGGTCGCATGATGTAATTAAAAATGTAATTGATACAGATGGATAGATGGTATATAATTTAAAGGACCTCGGTGCATTTGATAATAATATTCAATGCAGCTTAAGTGGATAGTTTTAAATATAGTCACGCAGTGTGCAGTGCGAAAGAATTCGCATCAAAATAACAAATGATAGCTGTTTTATGGCGGCCTGTTAGCGTGGTCGTAGTCGCAGGCATTTCCCACGGCTTGTCGGCGCTGCGCTGCGCTGCCTCCCTTCCCACAGCGACCCGCCTCCCGCGCTGCCCCGTGTTTGTAGTTCACTACGGAGTACGGACTTAGCATTCAAAGTGGTGTCATCCTCTTGCGGCATTATACTTTCATATTTATTGCTAAAACGCCTCACGCTATATGTAAGTGCTCGAGAGCCTTGACTTCTGTTAGCCGAAGGACGAATGATAATGAGCATTGTTTTTGCTCCTCTGTTTTGATTTATGTTTCTTATATGTGAAATTTGTTAGATCTAAGTCACTGAATCTAATTTCTACTAAAGAAGTAATACGATCTCATCTGAAACAATAATCAAAATAATGATACACGGAACGTAACATTGAGCACCATCTTTTCAGTAAGGTGTTCAGAAATCTTTTTCTTTTTCCATCGCACATGGAAATAATAAAAATATTGTTAAATACGTATGTGAATATTATCTCGTTGAAATGAATGCCACTGATTAAGTACAAGCGAACATAAAATCTGTGTGCCAACATAGCAGCGGAAATATTACTCCCAAAAAAAATGACGGCGAGCTTAAGGACTCGCGCTGGCCTAGTTCCAAACGTTACGCAAACACTAGATACCTAAGACCGAGGTTTTCGAGCGCACGAAACAAATAAGGCAATTCATCAATATAAAAATAAAATTAATTTGTTGTAGGGGAACGACTCGCGTCGTCTCGCGAGCTATTTTAGTCGCCACCTTACGCGTCGACAATTATTCGGGAATTTCGAAAGATCACCCTGGAGCAGCGGTCGTTGCCTTCTCTGACTCACTCTTTTGTTTTTATTTAAACATATTTCGGATTTATTTTAATCAAATTTGTGGCTGCCAAGTGATAATTAGTTCTCACTTGTTGAACAATTTGCTTAAACAAGGAGTCAGTTTGGTTTGTTAGTTTCAGACCTTTTTGGATCAAATGAGAAAGAATACTGGAAAATGAAAGCACAAGAAACAAAAGAAATAAGTTGGTGAACTAAAAATGTAATAAGCATAGGTATAAATAATTTGATGTTAAGGAAGATTATCCGTGTAAACAAATAAGGTCGTTAAATTTTTGAAATAAACACATTAACCGCTGATAAATTACTAATTGTCAAACCTCACCAAAACATTTCCTCTCCAAAACAAAAGCACGATCAACAAGGATAATCGCTTACCAAACACGGGAAGCCCATTGAGAATTATTTGGCAAGTTGGAATGTATCGGGTACCAGATACAGCGACGTCACCGCGTCGCGGCTGTACTCGTACCTACACGGCACGGGTAATTTGGATGGTGCTAATTATAGGTGCTATTGCGGTTATAATAAGATCCTCCCGACTTCCCAGAAACGAGGCCGCCGGCTTTATTAATATTTATCCAATACACAGCCGAATGCTCCGTCCCAAGCTAACTGACGCAGTCAAAGAAAACACACTGGCCAGAAATAAAGTCGTAAAGTACCGGAACGATTTCGATCGATGTTCCCGCGTGTATTGCTTGTAGACGCGCGGAAAGTATCGATGAAATAATCATTGACGACAACATTTTATATTTAACTGTTCAAGGTGTCCGCTGCGTGGAAATTGTCGATTCGCGTCTGTACGTCAATAGTGTAATTTTAATCAACCATAAATTATTGAACAACGATAGAAATCAAAATAGTAATACATTTTTAAAATTTATTGCTTTAATAGTTTTAAATATAAATAAAAGAGTACATACGAATGTTGCAGAAAAGAGCCAATCAACCAATTGAGCACGTAATTTTCATAGAAGTGGCATTTACTAGAACATTGCCTGTCTGCAGAACAACCATCTTTGTCTACGAAGTACGTGTACTTTCACAACTTGCCTTTCATTCTCTTAAAAGATTGGTTAAAGTAACCAATGTTCGAATTTATTTAAATGATATCTTTAATTTCAACTTTTATTTAACATATTTACATAAAATTAAGCCTAATAATCTTATTTCATTATGATTTTGTTGTAAATTGACTTCAGTTGGATGACTTCATCAGTACAGTATCAAAAAAATATTGTTAAGTAGCATATGTATTTTTCCATACTATTCTATTATAAATATATGCCTACACGAATAGATATATACCAAATTTTATCCAGATACATGCAGCCATTGTATAGATACCTTCTAACAAACATCCATAAATATAAATTTTCGTATTTATAATATGAGTGAGATTGGGTATAACCTTACGAAACTGATTTCGTCCATGGAGCGTCCACCGAAGTTCTAAGAGCTCGCCGGCCTCCTAATTAATAATAACTGAGTAACGACCCAAGCCGAGATTCATGAAGGAGCCCTCGAGCTTAGTTACTCTTAAAACAAGGTTTACGCTAATCGCCACCAGCACTCGACCACCTCAAGCCCGTTGATGCAGTAAACGCCTCTTCACGGCAAAAAATGACAATTCAGTCAAATAAAACTTGATAATTTGGCCTTATAAAATTGTTTAGTGGTATTTAATCTTCTCAATTTTCTGATGCCAAGAAGATGTGGGTAAACTAATTGCATTTATTTAGGAACTATTACGATTCCCACATTACTGATTCAAATTTGAGATGAGCATGGAATTGGGTGTTACGGCATGTTGGTTCAAACGGATCGCCTTCGGCTTCCTCAGAAGCGGTTGCAGAAGCACGCAGCATACAGCACGAAGACTGTAACATGCATATCGCACACGCGTACGTCAGATTTCATGCTGAATGACAGACGTGCCTCCGGGGAAAGTGAAATTCCAATCAGCTCGTTTAGAAATTTATTCGGTTAACATTTTATTATAATCGTTGCAATTATCCTTGCATTTATTTTATTTTTGCAAAATGAATGATGCAGATTTGATGATGATTGTGCGAGTTGCAAATGATTATACTCGTATACGTAAAATGTAAGTATATCTTGGCTAAGGATTTTATATAAACACTAGCGGCCCGCTCCAACTTCGCACGGGTATAAATCTGATAAATCTCGTAGGGTTCAGCCTGCGTTTGTTGCAATGTAAGC
>JAAOEG020000031.1:3646868-3658729 GCA_011763625.2 Papilio bianor | reverse complement strand
GCAGTTCTTTCCCTTAAAACCTGGAGTGCATAAGCAACTGTATCCATCCCCTTCGTCTACGCACGTTGCTCCATTTTGGCATAGGCCAGCTTCGCAAGCATCAAACTCATATTGGCAACCGATGCCAGTGTAGTCTTGGGAACACGTGCAATTAAGTCCAGATCCAAAGTCTTGGCATTTTCCTCCGTGCATGCACGGTTCACCAATACAACGTTCAGGTGCAGTCTCACACTGTTTTCCATCAGTACCACTTGGACACCTGGGAAAAAGAAACTAATTTTAGGAACGCACAAAGAGAATGTAATATTAGAGTAATTACTTTTTAAGAAAATTCAAATACTTACACGCAGAAATAGTCTTGGAACAGGTCAATACAGTCTGCATTATTTTGGCATGGTCTATTCATACAATTGCCGATATCACGTTCACAACGTTTGCCAGTCCAACCTGGTTGGCAGACACATTTGTAACCACCGATTTCATCTTTACAGGATCCTCCGTTGTAGCAAGGATCAGACGAGCAGTCGTCAATATTTGTTTCACACATTTCTCCTGTGAATCCTTCGCGACACACGCATTTATATTTGTTATCAAGATCAATACAATTTTCAGTTCCAATCGGATTACAGGGTTCAGTCAAGCACTCGTCTATTGCTGTTTCACATTGAAGCCCAATGAACCCGGGTCGACATTTACATGTGAATCCTTCTAATTGATCAGTGCACGTTGCTCCGTTTTGGCATGGTTCTGAAGAACAATCGTCAATTGCGTGTTGACATCTTTTACCTGTAAATCCAGCTTCACATATGCAAGTAAAGTCATCGATCCCGTCCACACATCGACCACCATTTTCACAAGATGAAATAAGACATTCATTGATATTAATATCGCATGATGGTCCCGACCAACCAGGATCGCATACGCATTGGTGGACGAAAAGTTTGTCTACACAAATACCGTGTTTACAAGGCTCGTTTGAACAAAGATCTATTTTCTCGTGGCAACGTTTTCCAGTAAATCCAGCAGGACACGTGCAGCTAAAGTCATTAACCATATCTGTACAAGTGGCTCCAAGCAGACAAGGTTTCTCGATACAATCGTCGGTGTTAATTTCACAAAGCTGTCCTTCCCATCCGGGCAAACATTCGCACTTATATCGGCCTTGTTGAAGAGCAATGCAAGTTGCACCGTTTGTACAGGGATTTCCGTTAGCAGAACATGGATCAATCTAAAATAAAAAATAAAAAATTGTCTTTTAGAAAATAAAAGTCACACACAACATAAATAAATAAAGTATTTTCGTTATTAAATTATGGAATTTTCATTTATAATTTTTATTGGTTTATCAAAAGTAACGTACCGTAATATCGCAATCAATTCCTGTATACCCTGATCTACACAAGCAGGTATAATTGTTGTACCCAGGTTCATCTTTGCACATAGCTCGTTCAGGACATGTATCATTTCTGCAGTCAGATTTTTCTTCTTGACAGTTTATTCCACCGTATCCAGTAGGACAAGAGCATCGATATCCTTGTGGAAGATCAATACAAGTTCCGCCATTGTAACATGGCTGACTGGCACACTCATCAATGTCTATTTCACATCTGCGTCCTGAGAATCCAGCAGGACAGTAACATTGTACTCCGTGACCTTTTGGCACACAAAGACCACCGTGTTGACAAGCGCTGTTTGAGCATTCTACTGGAATGCATTCTTCTAAACCAGAAGCACCTGTTCCTACTGTCTTCATATTGGTTGGACATTCCATACATAAAGTTTGGCCCATTAAGTTTTGGTAGAAATTCCTTGGGCATTGAGAACATGGGGCTAGACCAGTTGGAGAGTAAGTACCAGGAGCACACTTAGCTCTACATTTATCTTTTCCAGAAGCAGCCGGCTGATATGTGTATGTATTAGCAGGACAAGCTTGACAGTCTCTAAATCCTCCCACAGGTGGCTCTCCAGTATAGCTGTTTCTGGGACATTCTAAACAAGGTACTAAGCCTGTTGGTGAGTATGTTCCATAACCGCAAACTGGTACACAGTCAGTTATATCTTTAGAGCCTTCTTCTTTAGTAAATGTTCCTTGTGGGCATTTAAGACAAGATCCTTGTCGAGCTTGGTTTTGGAAGAATCCTCTTGGACACATCGTACACGATTTTTGTTTTTCGCCAGCAAAAGTTCCTGCAGGACAGTGCACTAAAACAAACAATGATAGAAAATTTTTATTTTGTTCACTTTATGCTATATGAAACGTGATACATTTAATGTTGCCAAAACTTACAGCATCTTGGTACGTCATTTGTGTCCATGTTTAGAACTTCACCAACACTACAAGTAAAACCACGAGAAATAGAACTCCTTATGGCTCTTAAAGGTGGACATTGGTTGCCAATAGATGATACGTTAAGTACGGGTTCAATAAGGGCACTAGCATAAGGCACAGATAAATCAAATATTAGGTTCAATGTTGATCCACAAAGGTCATATAATTGCGTTTGCTTGATAGCGGGAGTTATAGCCAAAACGAAGTCCATTTTCACCACATTTTCGTCGAGAAGACTGGGCATAGCTTTCACAAATGTCACATTTATATTAACATTGACAGCTGAACAACGTTGAGATAGCCTTTCATTTAATATGTTGTCGTATTGAGCAAGTAAATCTTTGTATTGTGGTAAGCAAGCGTTAGAGACTGCACCGAGAGCGCGGTATTGAACACTTGCAACGACATGGTATGCGGCTTGTTGAGTATCTGAAAATAAAAAATCAAAGTTAGTTATAAAGTAATTGGTAAAAATCATTGAATGAAATGTTTAAATTAAGCTATACAAACTTTCAGAGACGCAATCTGGTACGACAGCAGTAGGAGTCCATTGACGTTTTGTTTCACAAATAAACGTTTTTACTGGTTCGCCGTCAGTGAAGCGGAATCCAGGTTTGCACGTTGCAATACATTGAATTCCCCTGTCTCCAGGTAAGCAGTTAAGTGCGCCATGTGCTGGTGGCATTAGTTCCCAGTCTACGCAAGGTGTTGCTTGTACAGAAACCTAAAATATAAATTTTAACAATTAAAGAATGTAATTATGAAAAAGCGAAAATACTCTTTAACTTGGAAATATGTGATTACCTGGAAGTGACATTGTGCCTTGTTTCCATATTTATCCGAAGCAACAACAGTAACATTTTCGTAACCTCGAATAGGAATAACAGCTCGTTCCGGGATGAACTTCAGGAATACTTCCCCGGATGCGTCGGTAGCATTAATTCTCCTTCTCGTTTCATTAAAGTTAACAGAGTAACTATCTTGTTTGTCAACTAATTCTATAACGTAACTTTGGGGGCAGCTTAACTTCGGTGGTGTGTAATCGGGGACTGTAATATTTACTTCGCAAATCGCAACATTTCCGTCAAAGTCAAATGCAACGTATCTGACAACCATGTTATGGAATACTTGAATTGGCGTTCTGAAATGCTGAGGCGTAACTTCTAAACGTGCTATAGCGCCGGAATTATCTAGAGCAGTAGGTTCAGTGAAGTTAACAGGTAAAAGGCCTCCATTTACATCCGTTTGAACGACGATAGGTTGTTGTGGGCAATTTTGGAATACAGGTGGCTCGTTATCTGAAAAAAAAATAGCACGTTATTGTACTTTGGTAAATTTTAAATAACCCAAGAACGAAACAAAATTAAATGAAATGAGTAACTCACCAACACAAGGAGAATATCCGTAGTCATAACCAAGTAAAGGTTCAACAGATGGTTCATCGCAGCCCATAAGCTCAAATTTAAGACAGGCATTGTCCATAAAGCTCACAATACCCAAAATAACAAATCTGGCCTGTACGTATTTTGGAAGAGTTATCATCGCTAATTCACCGTAGTTTCCGGGATCTCTCATTGTTAAATTGAAGTTGGGGAAATAAACGACATAGTTATCATTCTCTGCTTGTTTGTAGAAAAATCTTATCTCAGTTGGCCTGCCCACAATATCTGAAGTAACAACTCCTTTTACTAAAATTGCTTTCACTCGATAAACTTTGCCTAGATCTACGCTAACGTATGTAAATGCTTCTTGTTTTCCACACCAGCCGGTAACAGAGTTCAGTCTTATATTTCTTGCTTCATAGTTAGGTCTTTCCGAAGTTGCGTTGATTGCTGAATCAGGAATCCTTCCTGATGCTAAGCCTAGTGGCTTGATTACTTTACATTCCGGTTCTCGCATACAGGTAATGGGTCTCGGGTTAATTAAGATATATCCTGGTCTGGAACAACCGAACAGAACCTCGGACCCTTGTTCATAGCTTCTTGAAATTTGGTGTCCATCTGCGGGTCTTCCCGGGTCATCGCAAACAGGTCCCTCACACCTCAGATCACCAAAGTCCCAGATACCATTTCCTTGACACCGTACTACGTTATCGTGTTTACTTGTTTGACCAGCAAGTTTGAATGTGTTTTGACAACCAAAGAAGAAAGAGCTTTGATATCTTGTGTCTAAATATTGACCATATTCGGCACCCGGTGTAGGCATCGGAATACCACAATCTTTTCGTGGACATTGAGGTTGTGCTCCAGAGAGCCAATAATCAGGAAGGCCCTAAAATAAAATAAAATGTATAACTAAGAAAATAATATATCACCAAGGAAAATTGAAGATAGATTGGTTAGAAATAAATAGTTACCGGTTTCGGATCATAAACACACTGTCTGAATGAGGATGTAACTGTATTCCTAAGAATTCTACCCGGTGACGTACAAGTTATCGTAACATTGTCCCTGTACGGTACAAGAACGCTTTCAGGGTCGTCTCTTATTACTTGTAAGCCATCGTTTTTGTCGTCTGATAAAGTTACACATCGCGCATCTGTAAGAGAGTACAATCTTATAAATTGTTTCAAGGTTGAAAATTGCACTTTATTTTAATAATATAAGACCAAAACTTACATTGACATTCAGGAGCAGTTCCATTCCATGTTCCACTCGATGTACAAAGTAAGGAGGAGAAACCAGACATTACATATCCAAAATCACACTGGAATTGAACAATGTCACCGAAGTGGAAAGCAGATTTTGTCGATAGCAGTTTACCATTTTCAGGAGACGAAAGTGATGGGCACATGACTGGTACACACGATTTGTTTCTTTGATATGTATCGCCGTCTCTTTCACCAGTTTCAGATAGTTCAATTTTAAATCCAGCAGTACCGTTTGATGAGTATAGTTCGTATCCAATATTGCAAGCACATGAGAAATTACCAGGTCTATAAATAGAAAATGTTAAATTAATAAGGTGTGGATTTGATTTTTTAATTTATTATTTGTTATTATTACTGTACTTACGTGTTAATGCATTTCTGATCACATCCACCATTATTTTCATTACATTCGTTAATATCCGCACAATCTAATCTTGCACATCCCATGACCTCTAATTTCAAACATGGCGCACCAACGTAATCTTGAATTTTAAATTTAATATATTGAGCTTCAATAGGCATAGGTAAATTAAGAACGGAAAGAGTGGGTTCTAGAATACGAAACTCGACAGCGGTGCCATCAGGGTTTGTATAATCTTTGAAAACATCAGTTAAGTCATTTGTATACTGAATTCGTATTGCCGAAGTGAATGCAATATTTCCATCAGCTCTCATAACACTCATCGTTCTAAATCCTCTGATAACTGTTGGTGCTCTCAAGTCAATAAGTATCCAATTTGCTCCGGCTTCCAGATTGTTGCCGCACCAACCACCGCCGTTGTTTAACCGAACCATCTGAAATTAGACGTTTTGGAATTAATAACAACACTTTTGTCACGTTTTTTTGTTGTTTTAAACATTGTATTCAATTTAGCCTTTAATATTACTTTCCATATTTCATAACATTGTAAATATACTTACTCCTTTGTAATATCCGGCTTCGGGTGTTGAAGTAGTAATTGATTCATCAGGAATAGCACCATTTATCAAACCAAGATCACCGACTGGTCTGCATTCTAATACTGGTGTAAAACCTGGTCTGCAGGGGCAGTAAAATCCTCCTTGAGTATTCTTACAGTCGGTTGTTGCCAAGTTACATTGACTACTTATGCACTCGTTTATATCTTCACAAGTCGGCGGTGGGTCGAACTCTTGGTTTGCATCACATTTAAGTACACTAGGACCGTTAAGCTTATAACCTGAAAAGATGTTGGTATTATTTAATCAGAATCATAAGAAATTTAAACGAAAAAAGAAAATAGACTATATTTTTTAATACATGTTGTATTATTTCATACCTTTAAAGCATTGAACTCTGGCTTCATCTCCAAACATGTAGACTCGACTTTGATCAACAATAAATCCATTTTTAATTTCTGGGAATTTTGGACATAAGACTTTTGAACAAGTCGGCACATCACCTGACCACGTTCCATTACTCATACAAAGTAGGACCGGCTGTCCGGTGCGAACGTATCCCGGCTCGCACTCATACCGTACAATAGTACCGTAACTACGTCCACCGCCGTTCAATATCGTTACGTTGGCATGTGAAACATCAGGAAGTGCTACACACTGCGAAGCTATAAAGAAAATGATAAGTATAGAATCACCTATACAAATACTACAACAATTTAATTATTTCCGTCTTTTATTCTTACCAAGACAAGTTGGAGTTCGTTCCCATCGTCCATCAGATAAGCATGATATTCTTTCAATCGGTTGCCCAGTTGGGAATGCAAATCCAGCGTAGCATTGATACGTGGCTATACCTCTATAGGTAACGTTTGTTGACCCGATCGAAAATCCATTGTCAATTTGGGGCACTGGGCCACAATAAACTTCTGCAAATGTACAAAAAATATATGTTAGTAACTTCAGTAAAAACATGCTTAAGTCGTTTCTTATTTTCTATGTATTACCTTGACAGCTGGGGATATACGTAGTTGACCAATTTCCACCATCTTGGCACTGTGTTACAATTCTAGATTTTCCTGTTGCAAACTCTTGGCCGATTGGACATGAAAAAGTTACTGTTGTTCCGAATGCAGTGTCTCTATTTGATGCCAAAGCGCCAATTCCAGATTTCAAAGGAGGACAATCTGACAAATACATTATTATTTTATATCATCAGTGTTTTTGGAAGTCTTAACATCAAGATAAATTTAAACAAAAATGTTACCTGCAGAAAATATAGCTTTCCATCCATATCCGTTGTGTAAAGCATCAGATACGAATCTTATCAGCATTTCTCCGCTTGAAGCTGTAAGGGTTATCCTTGGTTTGACGGTAAATCCGTTTTCAGAATGCAATCTCAGTCCGTTTGTACTTGCTCCATCGAAAACTTGAACCACGTCAGATGGATGAATATTAAATTCATCAAATTTAAGTGACAGAGGTCCTCCATTTGGATTTTTAACTCTGTATAGACATTCTTGATTATTGGGATAGCTACTAAGACCAAAAGCCGGGGAAGTAAATGTACCATTTGAAGCAATTATTGTTGCTCTACATCCTTGGGAATATCTCATGTTAAAACCTTTTTTAGAGTCGCCTAAACTTGTTCTGAAGTACATGTACAAATGATTTGTTGTTGATATTACTACTTTTTGATTATCTGCTCCTGGTCCTGTTAATCTTGCGAGTACTGGACTTGAAGGAGTGTTTCCATCCTTGATCACGATGTAATCTCTATTCATTTCTAATTCTAAATCTTCAATTTCTAGTGACACAATTCTACCCGGCTGGGCTTCAATAATGTAAACGCATTCTAAACCACCGGGGTAAACATTTGGATATCCAGGAGAAGTCAAAACCTGACCTTGAGGTGTAGCCCTAAGAACACCACCGCAGTTAGAAGATTCCGTTTTCCAAGAAGCACGAAATCCTTTCTTTTCTACAGAGCCATCAGTGCTAAATTTAATTATCATGAAATTGGAAGCGGATACATAAAGTTTACTAGAGAGATCCTGTTTTCCTGACAGCGTAGCCAGATTGACAGATTTGTCTTCTGTTCTGCCGCCCACTAATATTTGAACAGTATCAAAAGACTTTTCAGTTTCAAAATCTTGGAACTGTAATACAATATTTTGACCTTGTGGCCCTTCAAGCGTCCATTTACATTCACTGAAAGCAGGATATTTGTGAGGGTAATTTGGACTTTCGACTACATCTCCACTGCTGGCCATATAAAAATGGCATTCGGAAGCGCAATCCATTTCGTCGGAAGCATCGCCGCAATCGTCTTGTTTGTCGCATCTAAAGGCCGAATTGATACATCTTCCGTTCGAACAATGGAAGGTTCCTAAAATAAATGACTTTGTTAATGGCTTTTGCATCCTAATTTAAGCAAGACGAACGAATAAAACAAAGGAAAGGTTATGTGAAGAATGTATGATTGGTGTTAATTATAATGTATTCAACCGGTAGACAAGGATCATTAAAAACAATTACCCGCAGGGCAAGCGTCGGTCTTGCACATGAAAGGAAGAAGAGTTTCGCAGGTCGTCAGCTCCCAGGATTGTTTGTCCGAGGAGACATGAACATCAACGCATTCTCCATCCTTGGGGTTGGGTTGTCGTAATGCCCAGTAGCCAGCGTATTGTGATACCAAGCCGCCGGCCGCCGATTCTAATGTATTGGTCCTTAAGTCGTCAACAGTTGCTAGACCGAGCCAATAATGGTTATTACTGGGACTATATGGCACCATATTGGCGGTCATGTTATTTTCCGTGTAACTTTCTACAACCATTAGTTCACTGCCATACCTACAATAAATTCATTGTTTTAAATACACTGTGAAGAACAAAACGTTACCTATCAGAAGAATTGCAATTTCAAGTAATTGAGCACAAAGCGTATATTTTGATAGATCAATTATGCGAGTACTCTTTTTACTTATTTAGATTACTAAGTACTAAGATACTGAGTAAATAAAAGATTGATTACCTTCGACATAATTCTGCAGCTTTTTCCCATGAATGTCTAATGTTAAAAAATTTGTAGCAGTGTAGACCTTTTAATTCCCAACCTGGAAAAGGAAAATGAATTACATTATTCTTGCTTTAAATCTAATTTATACCTTTTAGGTAAATTATTATGATCACGTACAACTTCTTAAAAGTCAATGACAGTACACAAATTATGCATGTATGTATTTCAACGAACGCACCTATTTCCGAGTGAAAGCGATATTGCATATATTGTGTACGCAAATGTTTAGCTTTGTATGGATTTCTGTCAACAGAAGGAATGTCACTTTCTACAAAGGGCAAGGGAAATCGCATTTTTGTCCATTCAAAAATACTTTGTAGGTATGAGAGAAACTATAGTAGATACCTCAGAATATTCAAAATTTAGTAGGTTTAATGTTTTGAGGACAAAGCCCGAAATCAAAATTTGATACATGAAATCCATTCGAAAATAATTTAATTATATTCTGTATGAATTGAATTACAACAAATATTCGATCGATCTCTTATCAATAGATTTTGATTTTCGATTGATATTGTGATCTTTAGATTGATTATATTTGAACGAAATGAAATTAAAAATCGTCTTATTGAGTAGCAAAAGTGTTTTGATTACTTTAATTGTACTCCGTTCCTAATTATGTAAAAAAAAGTAAATAATAAACAGTAAATATTTTAAATGGAGCGTGTGAGTTCGACGACTTATCGCGAAGAGCGCGCTGGATTCACGCTTCAATGGACCGCGCTGCAATACGATGCAATGTTTTGACCCACTTATTTTTACGTTACCAACGCGAAAACAACTAAACAAACATTGCTTGTTTGCCATTAGAATACGAGAAAAAAGGATCAATATTAAACGTTACTTAATTTGTAAACATGCGATCTAAATGTTTGTTGCATTTTGTACTGTAAAACGGTTTTTTGGCTATCGAATGTTCATTCAAAAACATTTGTAGTATATTTATACATATTGTTATGAACATAATTCGAAAGTGAACTCGTCGACCGATTCAATGGCACTGCTCGTGTTGATATACTCGTAACTTTTATCTACTTTTAATATAGTTAGTTTTATTTCTGAGAGCCTAGTACTAATATTTGCGACACGTGCGTTCATAATGTCATCGACAAATTATGTCAAAATATGTATGAGATTTTTCATTGTACTTTACCGGTAGGAGGGCACAGTATAAATCTAATAGAATTATGTCGATGATTTTACGAAGGCGCGTGTCGCAAATATTCGTATTAGGCTTTCTGTAATAAATTAGTCGCCAAAATTCGGTTACTGAGATATTGGACGCTTATGATTGGTTCGTAACGGTGTATTCGATGTTTGTTGGTTTCGATCGAGCGTTACGGTTACCCGGTTGGCAGTAACTATTGTCCCGAGTGCCCTTAGAATGCAGCCTCGCTGGATACGCGGATATGCCGGATATTAAGTTACGTCCCCGCAAACTGGGGAACTTTGAGCGTGAACATTGTGCATTGACTACTCTACGTCTATCGGAATTTGATTTTGGATCGAGATTCCTCTTGAACGTTGAGTGCCTTTTCTTAAGTGCTATAAGGTATTCTTAATTTACGTTAAGTTAGGTTAGGTATTTTATAATATAATAAAAGCGAAAATTTAGATGGATGGATGTTTGTTAGAATTTGTAGCCCAAACGGCTAATGATCTTGATGAAATTTGGCATAGATGTAGAAGATAGTTTGGATGAACACATAGTCTAATTTTGATCCCGGAAATGGTTACGGTTCCCGAGGGATATGTAGTTTTTGGTTATTTATCCGATAATTTCGCAACGGTTCGACATATCTTAATGAAATTTTGCACAGATGTAGAATATAGTCTGGAATAACATATTGGATAGTAATTTTAATTCTGAGCGGATGGAGTCGACGACAGCTAGTATATTTATAAATATGATACGGATTTACATTATTACATTAATTAAGATATGTATGGAAGAGTATGTAAGTCATTTAAATAAATATACAATTTTATTCGAAACAAAAAGTATATTAGTGAATCAGTGTAAACAGAGTGGAATACATCAAATATGAAAGGTTAGTTTGGGGTCATTTAAAGCGATTGCTGAGTCACGTTCCCACTGTACGCGCCTTTCACTCGTTACAAATCAGCCTTCAAGGCTGCGCGCGTGTCGCTGCTCTCGGCTCTAACACAACCAATTGTATTGTTCACGTCATAAAAACATCAAGTAATCAATTATTTTTTATTAAAAAGTACTTCTTTTCGATTGCCAATAATATTGATATTTGTAATCTCTAAAGAACTCTACTAGGTGTTGGTTTTTTGTGGAGTTGCGCAAGTCTCATAACCTACAAATTAGTTACTGTTGAGCATTTGTCTTTGAAATTAATCTCTTTTTAGCGGGACTGGATCATGATATTATCATTTTTTCATTCGATGTAACAATGTTAGTTTATACAAGCTGTCGCACACGACTCCGTCCGCGCGTTTTTTTCTAAAATAAACGTAGCCTTAGTTGATCTTTATTACAGTAGCTACCTGCCATTAAAGGTCCCGTTAAAATCGGTCCAGCCATTTCGGATATTAGCGGGATCAAACAACCAGACAAACATTGTAAAATTTTTATTTTGATGTATGTACCGTATCATATCATATACATGTAGTAATAAACGGTTATATCAATATTACAATCAGACACTCCAGTTTTATTATATGTATGTATAGATATTTGATTGAAATTTTAATAGTAAATGTGAACTAGTTTATTGTGTGTGCGCTAGTAAACATTGTGGCAGATTTTGAAATGAAAATTTACCGTAAGCTTGCGTACATCATTCATTCACACTGTTGGTAATTGGACATCTCTGAGTCCATTGTTAACCTTGTCTCCACCAGCGTCAATTGCGCCTTACT
>JAAOEG020000031.1:3595921-3605975 GCA_011763625.2 Papilio bianor | reverse complement strand
GGCTAATCTCTGGAATGGCTGGACCAATTTTGACGGGACTTTTTTTGGCAGGTAGCTAATGTAATAAGGAGTAACTTAGCTATGTTTATTTTAAAAAAAAAAGCGCGGACGAAGTCGCGGGCGACAGATAGTATTGAATGTATTGATTGATCGTTTCTGTTAATTAAATCGGGAATATTGTCGACAATTATAACTGCAGATTAGTTCGAGGTAAGATTATTCATATATGTATTTATTCAAATATTTCTGTCATTGTACTTATGACCCTGGTTTAAAGCGCGTGCACAATGACAACTCGTTTGTCACAAGAAGTTGCACTGATTGTGCAAGCGGCTTTGTGTTTTGTTTCTAAGATATCTTGCATAATCTCATGTGTTTGAACGTACGTGATTGACGTAATTTTGAAATGCATTATATTTTCGGAACGTATTTGAAAATGTTTATTTTCTTTAAAAGTTTATACTAAAAGGAAAACCAATAAAATACTAGAGTAATTAATTTATCAAATTTAGAACATTTTCGTCCTATTTATGTTGTTATATTACTGTACTTTTTATATTTCAATTGTTTTAAACATCACTTCATATATGTAATAGCTTTTACCACCGACTCCGTCCGCGCGGAATTGAAATACTAAAATAAGTAACCTATTTGTTCTTCCAGACTATGTTCTATATCTGTGCCACATATCATCGACATGTATTGAGCAGTCTTCGTACCTTCTTACAAACATCCATCCATCCATCCATCCATACAATCGCATTTATAATATTAGCAAGATTAAGCGCTACATTATGCTGCATTTTTTTACTATTTCCTCTACAGTAAATAAGATATATTTAATATTAGCTGTCGCCCGCGACTCCGTAAGCAGCTTCTTTTTTTAAAATAAAAGCACCCTTAGTTACTCCTTATTACATCAGCTACATGCCAAGAAAAGTCCCATTAAAATCGGTCCAACCATTTCAGAGATTAGCCGGAACAGACAGACGGACAGACAGACAATAATTGTAAAAAGTGATATTTTGGTGTCTGCACCGTATTATATTCATATTAATCTAGTAAAACAGTTATTTCAATATTACAAACAGACACTCCAATTTTATTATATAGATAATAAATACTAATTTAATAAGTTTGAAAATCGTTTGTATTGTTTTGATTTCGCAAACAGCTTAGTGAAAGCTGTTGGTAGCGAGCTTTATTAAGTCCTGTTTAGCGCGAGGAATGTGACACCATTCCACCTGGAGGCCGTATCTTGTTTAGTTTGCCTTTTGCTTAATAAAATAACTATGGTAGGTTGAGCCCACAATTGCTAGCTTATATTTCAACACTGGTTAGTTATATTGATATGTAAATCATAAATGTTCTAGCTTGATAACTAACGCATACATTTTATGTTTTTTAGTAATAACAAAAACATTAAATGTTAAACAGAAGAATTAAAGACTCTAGAAATAGCTTTTATACATTGAATTAAACGTTTGATTCGGTATTTTTTAAAGGCTTATGATAGTTGCTTTTCTCCTGTATATTAACATGATGATAATAAACAATGCTGTTATCTTGATTAAAACAGACGTAGTGGACGTTGACGAAATGCTGTACGGCGCTGTAATACATTCGTGAAACAAATGAATTTCGAAAATGGGCTTGTTTATGTATCGTTATATATCAGAGTGTGCGTTTCCATGAATAACAGAAACGAATTCTTCGCTATTTATAACAAAAATAAAAGAACATCTAGTAAATAATTTTCTACATATTGTCTTTTGTTTTTAGAACACAAAAGTTCCATATTTAAAATTGCAACAGTAACAACAATCAACCCACTGGTTCCGGGCCAAAGATTTTCCTTTACGAATGATTTGTCGTCTCAATAAAGCTGCATTATTGGTTGCATTCCTGCGAGGTGAACGACAGCGAGCCTTGTTGTGAGACAAGGTCGCACTAGTGAAGGGGAGACCCACCTACAGCGACACAAAATATTCTAGACCAAGTATATATCGGATAGGTTGTCACTTCCTTATGATTGATATTTTAATTGAAACATATTTATGAAAGGTATACAGAAATAGCATCAATGTGACATACATTGCTGCAAACCGGTACTTTAAAAATATTTGTATGAAGATGCTTAGAGAGTACTTACAACCGTTTCTCTGAATTACGAGGGTATAAAATTCTTTATGACTATACCTAGAAATAAGTCAATTGATCGCTTTGTAGACACTTTATTGTAGTAATTTTTACAGATTATAATAACAATACTCGTAGATTGTTACAATGACATAGCTATTTTTTATTACAAAGGATTTACTTACTAAAATCCGATTAATACTTTCTTTGAATACCATTGTCCTATTTATGTTTTGTTCAATGTGATTCAACAATTCTTGCTGTTACATTTAATTTTTCAACTATGTAAATACTCGCTACGAAAAATCGTGACACATTAGTAAAGTAAACTTCGAAGGTGAGCGTGACAAAATAACCGTAAGGCGCCGTTAACCTGAATATTGTTATGAATAATAATTATAAAAACCTACATCGATGTTGAACACCATACGTGTCAAATCGGTTTAGTTATGGACGACAGTAGGCTATCTTAACGGCTATCGGCGACGTTCTACCGTTATACAGATTCCACGGCGTTTCCTAAATACGTACATTATACGACTTGAATGCAAATCGCTCGGTATGTAGGTTACCTAATGCCGTCTGCACCATAGCGTTTTCCAGCTAAAGGATAATTAGCTTAAGGTTTGCAACCTTAATCGTATAGTTTTGCAATTCGAAAATATTACTGTAAACTAACCTAGAAACTGATTTCTGGATAGAGTACTGGAAAATACCGTTTACGTACAAGGAATTTTATTATAATACAGCCCTGAGCAAAAATAAAGGGTCGGTTAAGAAAGTTTGAATATCTACGAAGATAAAGACACTAGCTAACTAAAAAAAAAAATGAAATTGTCTAAGTTTGCGTACCATATCCTTATTGGTTTAAGTTTATGTTTTTTAATGAAATATAAATAGATTGATAGGCCATTTTAGTTAATTTTAAGGATATTTAATTGCCTATCACGCACAATTTATTTCAGTTAGCTAGCGTCTTTAGCTTCCGAGATATTCAAACTTTCTTAACCGACCCTTTAGTAATAAGATCATAGTCAGGTCTTTCATAGGAATTTTTGCTTTAGCATTAATGATTATTGTATTATCTAGTAGAAGATATAAAATAATTGTAATCTACATTAAAAGTAGATTAAAAATTAATAAAGAGTGTCGACAACTTTCTACATTATAATAAAACGTTTGCGGGTAAACGCAGTAAAACTCGGTCGTTAGTGCATGTAGTCCATGTAGCGTGAGTATTGAGATCACTTGGCTTTGGTTATGTTGCGTCAACGTTGAGACGTTCCGTTGAAACTGGAAAAGTAGTTCGCGGCTGAACGAACACCGCAAATTTAGATGTTACGCTTCTTTGCGCTTTCCCACCTCTTAGGCGGTTAATTGTGAATAGATTTATATTTACTCGGATGGAAGAGTTTATATAACTATATATTTGTAATAAATCAATACTTAATAAGTTGATACTGTATTTATATTAGAAAGAATGACTAGATTATAAATAAAAAGGTAAGTCCGCGCGTAATCTAGGAGTAAACTTTATTGAATTCCTTTTAAAGTGTTCTAATCTCTATTTGTTAAGTATGAAAGTAATATTATAACATTATAATATTTGGATGGATGGATGTTTATTTAAAGGTGTCTTGAAAACAGCATAAAATTTGGCACAGATATAGATAGTCTGGAAGAACACTTAAGCTACTTGCTAAGTTTTTTTAAATACCGCATGGACATGTCAGATGCGGACGCGGAGTCACGTGCTAAACCTAGTATATATAAGTCTTAGAATCAGACGAAAATTTGTAATATCAAAATGTTTCTTTTCGCATTTAAAAAATCTGCTTACGAAAAATTAGGAATATATTTTGTGTCTACACACCTACAGTGTGTAAATAAGCACTACAGTCTGGAATTAACATAATATTTTACCGCACTGCGCCGAAACTTTCAAAAGTTTGGTTATTTTTAAGGCTAACTAACAACACAGCTGTGGTTTGCAACGCGTGAAACCAAACAGAGAACTGTGTTTGCTTCACAACCAATTAATGTTCAGACTTTGCTAACAGAGGTTAGTATAGTTTGGGGAAACTTTTTTGGACAAAAATATAACTGGATTGTGTTTGTCGAGTTCATATTTATGCATGAAAATACAGTGAAAAAGAGATTTTAACCAACCAATTAAGTGATTTAAATAATATTAAGGAAATCATTTATTAAGCTAAAATAAGAAAACATTTGTTTTTGTTTTCGCTTACTAATAAGAAAAGAAAGACGTATTTAATACACATAAGCAAAATAGCTGTCACCCGCGACTCCGTCCGCGCGGAATTAAAAAATAATAATCAGTAGCACATGTGTTTTTCCATACTTTGACTTTCTGTAACTGTATAAAATATCAGTAATATACATATGTTAAGCCCTTGCGGAGTTATCGAGTATATATGAAATAACAAAAAACTACGTATCCCACAGAAACCGTAACTATTTCTGTGATCAAAAGTAACCATGTGTTCTTCCAGACTATCCTCTTCATCTATGCCAAATTTCATCGAGATCAGTTCAGCAGTTAAGGCTACAAACTCTAACAAACATCTATCCATCTAGCTTTCGCATTTATATTAGTAGCTGTCGCCCGCGGCTCCGTCCGCGCGTTATTTTTCTAAAATAAAAGAATGTTTCTGAAAGAAACGTAGCATAATTTACTCCTTATTACATCAGCTACCTGCCAATAAAAGTCCCGTCAAAATCGGTGCAGCCATTTCAGAGATTAGCCGAAACAAACAGACAGACAGACACACAAAAGACACTCCAATTTGATTATATGTATAGATTAGGATTAAGATTATATTTACCATATCTTTCAATCTGCGTATGTAATTTAATAAAAATTTTGCTTGAAATAAAATACTTTTTATAAGTATAGCATCAGATTTCCGACAGAAATCAATCCCAAAAGGTGAAAATTTGCAATTCTAAACGAGTAACCAACGACAAATTACAAAAATTCGTTTACTAATGAAATAAACGCCATGTCAAATAGATCGAAAAGCTTTGGCGATCAGTATTGGATAGCTTTATAAGTTTGGTTATTTTGTTTCACTCGATAATGAGTCTTAAGTGTTTGTAATAAAGACTCGTATCTTATTTCTTGAGCAGCAAGTTAACGTTTTGTTAGAATATAGCGCTGAATCGTTCGTACGGAGTACGGAAGCGCGAAATCTCTCTGGATAATCGAATTCATTAGTACTCTTTGTGCTTCAAATAGCCCGGAAGGACAACCTTGCCCCCCTCGTTTATCTATTTATTATCGAAGAAGACCCGACTGGTGTATTATCTTACACGTCTGCATAATTTTATTTGCGTTTGTATTCGTAAATTTAAAAAAAATAGCATAGTGATAAACAAAAAAGTTGCGCGATCCTGCCAGGATTCGAACCTGGAATCTTCTGATCCGTAGTCAGACGCGTTATCCATTGCGCCACAGGACCCATGACGGACATTCTAAAAATTTTACTCGTAAAGGACTTATGGTACGAGTAGTAGGATTTACGTCATCAATTACTCAGAGACAGTTATAAAATCTGCAATACAAGGTTGATAAGAAAAAGGGTTAGAGAACGTCTAAGCGCATTCCATTCCATGAAGGGCGTCTACTGAGGAAGATAGTGCTTGAGAATGTTTTAAGAGTTAGTAATGAGATTGACGGAAATAGAATTCTTTGAATTTTAATTCCGTCAATCTCAAATTGCATTTTGCTTATTATATTATATATATGTGTATATATATTATATATATGTGTATATATATTATATATATGTATATATATTATTGTAAAAAGAAAAGTTTTGCATGATTAAACATTACAACCAATGATTTGATAGCTTAGACAGATTGCAATTATTTAATACAGTTACATATTTGTTATTGATATCCTTAATGTCAGCAGTGTATTACTAAAATTTATTTTTTACTTTTAGTATTGAACAATAAATCTGAAAAGAAATTGGCAACTGGAAAAAGTATAGTTAATTTTTGCCTATTTGTTTCAAATAGCTGCCAATACAAGGCGTGTTGAAAGCGCGCACGCGACGCGCCTGACCCCCTTCTCGCTAACGGACAACCGTTGCTTGCGATTCGAACCGGCCAACTATAAAAACTCCTATATGGGACGTCGTAT
The DNA here is from genome assembly GCA_011763625.2 of Papilio bianor. NCBI lineage: Eukaryota > Metazoa > Arthropoda > Insecta > Lepidoptera > Papilionidae > Papilio > Papilio bianor. The sequence goes on along the minus strand of JAAOEG020000031.1, from coordinate 3,599,665 downwards.
AAGCAAGTCAGAGCATTGGAAAACTTAGCTGTAGATACTACGAAAGAATTCTATATTTCAATTGCTTAAAACATGAAAAGAATTAAGGGCTAGTGGTGAAAATAACTTAATTCAATCAATCATATTCAATGATTTATTGTATCAAATTAGTTATTAGAATTTTTATTTCGAGATTGATTAACATATAATGATGTGCAGAATTTTTTGTGTCACATACTGTAGTTTAAAATGTGTCACACAGAAAGCGGCACACGTAGTAAGTATTGTACTGAACGACTGACTCTAAACACTCTGTCGTACTTGTCGATACAATTACGTAAACAAACAAAATCCGCGCTACAAACAACACCATAGGTTACACGCAAAAGTAAACACCAATTTCGTATTTGTGCAAAACTAAAACGTTCCTAATTTCATTTAACTTCTATCTGGAATTGCGACGGAATTTAAATTGTTACAGACGCCAGCATTCTGCAGTCGCCAGAACTACCGCTCGATTCCGGCTCCCCCTTTAATTTAATTTTTGCTGCAGCATATTTACGGGCGCCGTTTTCCGAATTAGCGTCTAATCCGAATTTCTCCCTAACTTTTTTAACTGTGGATTGCGCGGGAAAGCAAATTAGAACCAGTATAAATTTTAACAGCTCATAAAGAATGAAGTTTTGCAAGCAGTACTTTTTCAAATTGATATTTTATATGCTATTCATATTTTTCTCGCAATCGAATCAATTTTTGTGCTAAGTTTCTGGAATATGAGAAGTTTTTTTAGTATACTTTCAAAGTCACTATAAGAAAATTGATTTCAAATTTAAATCGCTACATATATTATTCAGATAACTTTTTTTCTAAATATTATTTTATGAAAAATTATATCTTAGGAATCACACATTAATATGGCTTGAAACATCCGTATCTTTATTTCTCTGAACCGCAATGTAGATGTACGATAATAAATTAGAGGAACGTCGCAGCAACATCCTTTTTCTCTTATCTTAAAGTGATCCGCTTTATCAAAGGGGATTGACCTTTATCATACATCATTGTTGGGGAAACTGTACCTTGCATTACGTAACTTAAAGCTGTGCCTATTTGTGTTTCATTTAATGATTAGGTATACATTTAGGTAAGTATTTAATGCAATAAGTTTAGCTAGATGTCCTTGCAACATCGAAAGCTTTGCTTAGAGTTATGCGGCCAAATGATGCAATGTAAAGCAATTAGCAACTAGTTTCGATTTACAAACGCCCACTGATAGCCTGATCTGTTGATTAAAATCGTTACCTAATAGCACGCTATAATTACAAAATAATGGATTGTAGTTAAAAAAGTAATCTTAATGATAATTGTGATTTCTTTCATCGTGTTCTTTTATTTTTATTTTACAACAGTGATCTAACGAATAATAAAAACAAGTGTAAAATGTACAATATTTGGAAGAATAGATACAGCGAGTTTTATAATATTTGCACGAAATATAATTATATATATTATTTTGCCTGTGTAGAGCAACCTAAATAAATGTCAAATAACAGTAAAAAATAATTTTAAAAGTCCGTACAATTTTTTTATTTAATTTACAATTAAGTTATTTAAACTAGTCCAACTTAATGATAATTCGAAATATTCTCAGTATTATTTGACGTTTCCGATTTAATGTTTAAGAGAGTAAAACCTTTTGTAAGTTAACATAAAAGTTCTTCAGAGACATTTATCCTGTTATAAGTCTAGTTACTTTGTCATTTATGTCAAAGAACTACCCTTATAAAGTGTAAGGGGTTGTTAGGCTTTAGTTCAAATAATACCGCGTAGAGCAAGGGTCCGTGGTGTGCGAGGGGTATAGTTTGAGGTGCGGGGAGGAAGGGAGGCACTCTAAACCGGTTCGACGTCGTCACAAGACGGTGCACTCGTCTGTCCTCGTTTGCCTTGCTTATAAGAACGGGTATTGTTTGTGTATCTGTATAATATGAACTTTAAAACATTTCAAATATCCTATGATAATATGGGCTGTTTTACGGCCATAAATTCATAAACATTTTATGGATTTTAAATTTAACTTTTTGATTATTAAACTACAATGAAATTCAAATTATTTTAAAATTAAACTATCTCTAACTAATTACTTATTTAAGTAGAAGAAGTAGAGTTTTATATTTATAAATAAATAAATTACCGTTTACCGAGAAATTTTCTTAAACAAATATAGTCCATAATTACGGTTTTAAAAATACGATTTTTAGTGACTTTCTACGCGCGCGTTGAAGTCTTCCGTACGGAGTGGCTGCCGCGCGCTTTATCACTTAAATGTCACTTGAAAAATATTCGTGTCCGTTATCGCCCGTCAAAAGAATTGCAGATGAGCCGCGATTCGGTAAACGAAACGTCATAAAAAATGTTGCCGGAAGAAAGTTGTCCAAGCGTACGAAAGCGGTTCCTCGGAATTTTCGTCGATACGCAGCGGAGCGGGCGCGGCCACACCGCACCTGAACCAAAAGTGTGTCACCGACTCCTCGATAGACGACCGATCGTCGGAACTTTCACATTACCTTAAATTAACACCCGATTGAGCGCTCGACGATACGTCTAAACGTTACACATACGTACCGTGACAGCAATTCTATCGTTTTAAAATTTGTCACCCACCTTATTAACGCCGCGAGGCGAAACGAAATCCAAAATCCGGTTATGCACTACAGGGGTTGGGGTTAACGCACGAGCACTGTGCTGCAACACAACTCACCACACTAGAGTCACAAGGTCTGCCGCATTGTTGGCAGCCGGTACGGTCGCGACGGCCGCCAGATCAGCACTGAGGCTTTCTTCGAGACGACACGCGCGGGCGCAGGTAAGAATGAGACTACGCGCGCACTCACACATTCGTACCTGTATATGTGTGCGCCGTGAGCTGGGTAATAATTAGCTTTACTATTTTTTTTAGCTTAGTATACTCACTTTTTTACATGTCCGCTAGCATTACTTATACTCGGGTTTTTACGCTGAATATATTTATAATTTTATTTGTAATATAAACATTTGCCTCTCATATCACTTAAGCTAGATACAGAAAGTAAATATTTGCATTAAAATGCTGTAAAATATTTAAAAACATGAATAGCGAAATCTATTATTTTATGTTACGTTAGGTCGGGTTGGATTAAATTTTTGAGTTTTCTAATGGAATGAAATATGAAATATTAAAACGTAAAATTAATGTATTTTTACCGCTGCTCTGCTTCCTATATACGGAGGTTACAGTTATGTGCTACAGAAGGCAATGCAGACGTGCTGCGTACATATTTAATACAGTCAAACACTCGAAACAGGCATGGGACCATTACACCTCAGACAATTTTGTTGAGCATCATATAGAGCCAAAGAAAACGCGAAGTAGGAAATCTTAAGTAGGATAAAAATTATGTATCATGTTTCTTGGAAAGAATATTTTATTGTTATTTTTTTTAAAAATTCTTTTCGTGGTTTTTATTTTAAAACAATTATTAAAGGCTACGGGATAAAAAAAATATTGTGATTTATAATATATATATATAAATATATTATAATTTGTAAATTAATTAATATATTACTTAATTTACAAATTATAAGAAAACAAGACATCACCCGCACCTCCGTCTGCACGGAATTAAAAAAAAAAATAATTGGTAGCCGATGTGTTCTTCCAGATTATGTTCTATATATAAATCAAATTACTTACTTACTTAGTATCCTACCGTTACCGTTCGTTACCGT
>JAAOEG020000031.1:3192292-3203129 GCA_011763625.2 Papilio bianor | reverse complement strand
AGCTAGTACGTAATAAATCGCAACTACTTCAAAACCGTCTGCCACAATCGCGAACCTCGGCAACAACAGTACTGTTGAGTTATTTTAGTATCTGTCTCGAGTTACGAAAAGGGATATCTCACAATGTATCTGTTAGTAAAATAAATACCATTGACCCAAAAGCGTCAGAATGAGCGGGAAACCGTTTTGTTGATGCGATGGCCCCGGGAGCGTTAGCGCCGGATAATGATCCGGTACGTTAATCCGGGAAAATGTTTACTTGTTGATCAGTCCAAACGTTCCCCAGTTCATTTTCCCCGTGAACCTCGAGGCTATTTAACTGTTACTCGCTGTACATGGCCATACAACTGGATCTCTTCCTTACAAGCTCTATCGAGTAAATACAGTTGTCTATCGACATTTTTCTTCGAACTGTTAAGATCAAAAAAGGCAACATCGAAAGCTTTGGAATAAAATGCTCTTCTGTTTTCAAATTGTTATAAAAAAATGCATATTTAAGTCGATTAGTCAATGAAAAGTCTATGTATTTATTTATCTACTAGCTGTCGCCCGCGACTCCGTCAGCGCGAACTTTTTCTAAAATAAAGGACCTTTTCTAATATAAACGTAGCCTAAGTTACTCCTTATTACATCAGCTACCTGACGATAAAAGTCCTGTCAAAATCGGTCCACCCATTTCAGAGATTAGCCGGAACAAACAGACAGACAGACAGACAGACAGAAGACACTTCAACTTTATTATATGCATAGATATAGATATACTAGCATCCTTTGACTCCGTCTGCGTGGAATGTTCTATAATCAAAATTTAAGCGAGATCCGTAGAGCTGTTGTCAAGATACCTTCTACTCAACATCTGACCATCCATCTAACCATCAACATTGATGATAATATTAGGAATATTAAGTATATAAAGTACTTTAAGCAACATCCTTTTCGTTCCATTAAATGACATCGACTGATAAATTTTTCTACTAGTCTTTTAGACTAGTCTGACTACTTTTGTATGCCGAAACAACTCATGAATACAATGTTCTACAGTTATCCTGAAATAAGATAATTTGTAAGCCACAATGTTATAACATAACTCTTCCGTCTACAATCATAAAATATTGGTATAAGATGTTATAAGATACGTATTGCAAACAGAACAGTTAGGTCGTAAATTGGCCGCAGTTCGCTGAGGCCGCATCAAGGGGTGTGTCCTGTCACGACTCATTGTTTAACCGCCATAAATTTCCACGGTCAAATTCCGAAGAAAGCTGACACCACTTAACACCGAAATATTTACAACGAAGGACACTTCGATATTGTAATGTTGCAATGATTTAAAAAGTTACAATTAAGTTTTTTATTGGTAGTATCCTTACTTAAATGAGCTGTGTAAGACACTCCAAGAAGAAATTCAATTTCAATGTCACCTTACTCTTTGAAATAGGTCAAGCCCTTTTGAGTAGGAACGCAGTAAATAGTTCATATATTCCTACATACCTAAAATTACTCTCCTTTCAGTAACTTCTTGAACAATTTGGTAAGACTCTAAACTCATTGCTACCCATTACTACGTACTATGATAAAATTTATAGCATTCTTCTTCAGTTGCTAGCCTTACAAACGATATTAACAGATCTAGGGTACCTATACAAATACGTCGGTATTACACCGTTACAAAACCTAGTAAGCAACCTTATAGTTGAACGAAATCGAGTACCAACCTGCTCGTAGCGACCCGCAGACGATCACCTGCTATGATTTATACCTCGGAGCCGGCATTGTGCTGTCACAGCGACTGTGGCGACCAGACAGACTAAACTTATGAACTATCTAACCTCAAATGTCTTGCGTTTGAGATAAACAAATCACTACGATCCTTACAAGCGCAGTCAATCGCAAATGACTTAAATCAAACATGTACATGCATGCTGTCACATTACTTCTAATAAGATATGTTTCACTGTCCCACTTAAAGTGTAATACACAAGGCGTCCCTTAGTGTAGATTTAATATGAGATACTCTCGCTAATGAGCTACTTAAACAACTACATAAGGAGTGCGTTAGATCCATAATAACAATTTATGTTTATAATTTTGTGAACCAAAAATTTAAAACTTTATAAACCTTTACAAAAGTAATGTCTTCAAATGGCAATCTAGGCTTTATGCCGATTTAACGGATAATAAAACAATTATTTGTTTGTAATATTTTAATAATTTCATTTTAAACGAAGTAATTATACTTACCTGTATTTTTTAGTAAATACCTAAAAGAAAAAATGGCGACAGCCGAGATATTAAGCATTTAACATATCTCAAAGCATTCCGATGAAAGTTGAATATTTTTAAACTGTTGTATTAATTTATACCGTAAATGGATAACACCCTACACGGAAACGCTGAAACAAAGAACGAGAAAATCAAGGCGTCGAAATCGGAGCACTCATTAATTAACTATAGTCAGATCACAACACAATAAGACAAACTGACAGTACATACAATTTACCTTTTTACCTTTTTATACATTTAAATAAATTTACCAAGAAAACATATTAAGCATTAAAACATTTAACCCCATCTCCTATTTAGCTTTTTTTACACACAAACAAATAATTCGATACCTTCTAAAATTGACTAGAACGTTAAGAAAACCTAATAAGCATAGATTTAATATCATAACCTATAAAGTTTGACGTGTAATCATGAGTCTATTTTCGAAATGTCATTTTGTATTGTAGATGACAACACTGAGGAAATATTATATATCTTTACAAAGGCTTCTAGAGGCCTATTTTGTACCCTGTAGGAAATTTCGAAGTTTGAACTAATATTAAAATAAGTTTCCACTTACGAAAACAAACAAAAGGATTCATTATACAAAAACACGTCATTCCTTTCACTATTTTTGAAGTGACAATGTTTTTAAAAATGTTTTATGGTAGTGCAAAACTCTCCGTTAACAATGTAATCTAAAAAGAAGACAATGAAACGTCGGTGGCTGATGCATTAAGCGATTGACTTGTAACTGCAGTTCGTGTGTTCGAATCCCGTCATGTACCGATGTGTTTTTAGATTTTCAAATGTACTTCTATCCGTCGTTCTTACGATGAAGGAAAATTCATGATGTGCCTAGACATATCAGCGAAGTAATTAATATGTGTGAAATCAACCCATACTGGACCAGCGTTGCTTACTAAGAAATAGTCACCCCTTACTTAGGGAACCTTCGAGCTCTTCACTGGAGACGTAGTGTGCTATGTGAATGTAAACAATAATTGAAGACATTATGCATTATGGTCTTAATAACTGAATAAAGATAAAACATTCCAACTCTGATTACTACATTTACGGTCAATTGATGGATGATTAAGTGGAACAATTAAAATTGTATATTCAACATTTACCTTATTTGCATTCCTGATAGCGGTAACTTCCCGGGGCGGTACTACTAAATGGTTCTTTGTTCAAGTTACGTTTAAATCATGTAAATGGTCCGTTATCTTAACATTACTAAGAATAACTTTATAGAAGTTAAGAAAAAGGTTCGTAATCAATCAATCGCTTGGATAAGAAAGTGCCGTCGTGGTATTTCACCGCCCAATACGTGCGGCAGATGTTACTGTTGCTGGCGTCGCTGTTAAAAGTCTGCAATTCAATTATAATAAAATGTATATATTTTAGTTTAATAATTGGACCATAAGATCACGTACACCAGTTCGTACTTAGTATTGAAATATTTATTTCCTGTTCGCAAAAAATATAAATATATTAACTTGCACAATAAATATTAAATAGTACTTTTTAATTTGTCGCAAATTGCTCATTTCCCATTAAATAAGCAATATCCTTCTGTCTCAATTCTCATTACCGAACTTCCGCTACGGCTATAGTTTCTCAATTGTTAGTACCACCTAATTTGTAAGCATCATAATAAAATATTTACCTTAAAAAGAAACAAATAAAGTTTTCGATAATTTATAAGATTTTAACGCAACAAAACAGGAGCTCATACTACCTCTTTGTAAAATTTTGGGTAACTCGACTAAAATAGATGACCAACAGATAACCTCACTGTTCGCATGTATGAAGCAGATCAGTGAACCAGCTCATAGTTCAGCTTAAATTGTACCTGCATAGTTATAATTTAGTCGAACTATTAACTCGTCGGCTCACGTAGCTCTACAACGCGTTGGCCTGTGAGCTGTCAACAGTTGCAGTTGAGCCGCAGCTCAGTTGAGCTGAGCTTTAGCTTCAGGTCAGAAGTATACACGTCTACTTTGTAGATTTTTTTAATATTATAAAATACAAACGAGCAAGCGGCCACCTGAATACGCTAAAGTAGCAAAGCGACTGCTGCCCATAGACATCCGCTATTGCAGATGCGTTGCCTACCTTTGATTGACTGAGAAGGAGACACACAAAAAGAGAATATCCTTCGTCCTTTGAGTCCTCTCCTCCGTCAAATCCACTTTCCCTTCCCATCCTTTCCTTATAAAAAAGTATGGGAAAGGAAAGAGGATTATAATAGGCCTCCGCCACCATACTCATCAGACGAAACGCGGTATAACTTCCACTTCACGCCTATCTTCTGTGTGGTCGTGGTATTACACCGGGCGAGCCGGCCAGTTCGTGCTACCGATGTTGGTGTTGCTGGCGTCTACCACTGTTGAGAATAACCAGTACTAGTGATATCAGCAAAACACAACCGACATTAAAAAAATTAAAACTAGGTTATATGATATGTTCCGATTTTTTTTAATTATCTGTAAGATGGTCAAAAATGACGTGTAAGTACGAGTACATATGGAGAAATGCAAATTATTTTTAATTGCCGGTAGTAAGTGGGCGAACCTGAAACACGGTACTGAACGATCCGTTTTGTATCCGAGGTACTACAAAGAGGCGATACTTCGCATCGTGTTCGCACTTAGCAACCATTTGTACTATTGAGGTCGATTATTCAATGTCATACATTTTCACCGACGTCTCCGACATGCCAACAATGAGTCACGCGGAATGTTGAGGTGTGACACCGATGGCAAAGTTATCCATAATTATAACCACACCATAGATATCAAGCGAATAAGATGCATAAAAAATAATATTACGAACGTCTAAACCAGTGATCGGCAGACTTAGTACCCAATGAGCCAAATATGATATTTTTAAATAATTAAAAGAAAAATTGGGAGAGAAATTTGCTTGTTTAGTAAACTTTTGATTAAATAACTTATGTATGTGCTTGCACCTTGGTAAGTTTGAGTAAGGCATAATTCCAAGCTATAGTCATCAATAAGACTTTTTTGTTTACTCTTGATTTTCGTACCAAGTTATTTCAATGAAAATTTCATGGATCTTTGTGCCAGAGCCGCATTTAAGGAGACTAAGAGCCACACGCGGCTCCGGAGCCACACTTTGCTGACCGCTGAAAAACCATTTGAGAGACAAAATGTTCTAAGCTATTGCAACTATCGATTACCGTTTATTTAATTCCTTTTTGTCGACAAATTGACCACTATGTTATTGTCTAATATAGTTAACATGTGTAGTCGTTTGATTAACATTGTGAACTCATTTGTTTTGCTTAAACTTTATGGCGGTTTGGAAAACCTCAATGCAACACTGTAAACACAAATTATGCTGTAGTCGAGACGTAAAGTGATGGAGATGCGGAGCATTCTTCTACACGGGCTTTTCTCCTCCCGCAGTGGGCAGCATCCTTCAGTGAAGCTCGAAATTAACCCGCCGTGTCTTAATAAAGTTTGAATCTTATTAGACCTATAGTAAGTACTCTTACATTTTACGGGTGTTATGTCTGACTCGTTATCCAACGTCATGGTGATCCTTTCGGAGTTTTAAGGAGAAAATCAGTAAAAGCAACATAAAATTAAACGAAATAATAGAACGGGTCAGAGAATTGATTATTGAAAACTACTGCTCCATTTTTTTTGCTCTGTCAAGAAACTATGTCTCTCGTCGGTTATTCAGCATTAGACGATTTGCTTCCACCGACTTCATTCCAGCGTAACACTTACGACTACATAGAAATTGGATGATAACTGGTCCTTCGGTTAGGCGATTCGTTCAAGGGACTATAAACCAAAAATATGAGAAAAAAAGAATTAACGCAATAAAACTCAAAAAGGTAGAAGTATATATTTGCTGTGAATGTGTTTTCCGTAAAATAAAAACATAATTACCATCAAATAGATAGTTTAATTTTTAATTATACATGCAAAATCTATTTGTACGTAACGAGCGGTTGCCAGCGACTTCGTCAGCGATGAATTGACCAATGAAGCTACATACACACACAAGTTATTATACCTTCTAGTTATAGGTCGCGTCAAAATCTGGCCAGCTGTTTCGGAGGTTAATCTGCAGAAACGCGGTTTTAGAGACAGACAGGGATTTTAAAAAATTGAATTGTCATTTTAATCAACACTAATACATCATAACATACAGTTCGGCTATAATTCATTAACCAACAATTTCATATTTATTTTTGTTTAAAAATAGATTTACGCACTTCTTTAATACGACACAATTGCTTTATATAAAAATAATATTTGTTAATAAATAAATAAAATTAAAATATTTATTTCAATTATAATTTCATAACTTTCTGACACCCCCGCCACAATCCTTGTCACATGAACAGTCTACGGGACAGCCGCCGCCTTTACTTAGTCACACATTTTAAATTATTTCCATTTGAATTTAATAATTCTTTATTCTCTTTAAGAGGGAAGACCTGATGTCGCACTGTGAGCCAGCCCTGCCCCCCCCCCCCCTATGCTTCCCCACTAGTTGTAACGCCTGAATTTCTTTGAGTAAGTTGTTCCCAAAGGTGCGGGTTGCATGAAGGGTGGGAAGCTGGATGAATGAAACCTTTAAAGACAGGCTATGGAAAATTCAAGGCCAAACCAACCCAACCAACCAAAGACGTCTGTTACAGCCCAGGCCTTAAACAAATAACCCATAACAGCGGGCCAGAGCGAAAGCTCAACTAATAAATCAAAAGTAGACGGGAAAGCTTCGGCTGGACCGTCCCCCTCGGCCACAGCGGTAGCAAAGAACGACGCGGTACTGGAAGAACCGGCATTCGCGCCGCCCTCATCACCGCACAGAATTGATGACGACCTATCATCCAAGGCAGGTGGTCTCTAGACAAGGCAAGGACAAAGCGCCGAAGAAAACTCCGGAGACAACCAGAACAAGTGCCACTGGATCTGAACCCACTATCAAGACCAAGAAATGGAAAAGGCCCACCAACCTACAAAGACTACGGGCACCCCAACTCAAGGCAAAGATGGGCGAATTACCCAGGGTTACAGAGTCTCCAATCCCAAACCAGGGGCGGCCCAAAGCTGGGCCGAGTGGTGAAAAAGCAACTGGTTCAGGTTGTAATCTCCAAGGCCGATTACTGCCCCTGGCAAGGGAACGGTCCCTGCAAAAGCAAAAGAGGCTCAACGACCTGGTAAGGAAACCTGGACCGAGAAAAGGGCACTAAATACATCCACGTCACCAAGTGGTGACCATGTTAGGGCAAACAAGGTCCTGGACCCGTCCAGACTAATGGGTAAGCATAACCTCTTTACAAATCATCATCGGCCAAGGGCATGTATACTCACGTACAAGAGTATGCATGCTCTTCCGCTGACGGATTTCTGTTGCAAAGACAACTGCGCCAACAAGGTGTCAGTCACACAGGGAAGTAAATTTGTCGTCGCTTCCACGTACATGTCAGAGGCCGGCGAACCAACACCGATCGACCTCGCCAGACTGATGAGCTACTGCGAATCAGCCAACCTGGAGGTAATTATCGGCACCGATGCAAATGCCGACCACCAACTATGGGGCATGGACAAGAACAATGATAGAGATAAATATTTAGATGATTTCCTATTCACGACCAACCTCAATATTCTTAACATAGGCAATGAACCAACCCTTTGTTACAAGAAGTAGTAGGACTATTATAGACCTAACACTAGTAATAGACAAACTAAAGTTAAAATCGAAGCATGTCTCTAAAGAGACGTCATGCTCTGACCACAGATGGATTTGCTTTAATTTATGCATTGACACAACAACCATTACACAACCAAAAAGGAACTCTAGGAAAACAAACAAGGTTACGTACACTAGGTCCTTATGCACAAAACTAAACAACAAACTCCAACCCACCCATAAATGAACTAAGGATATCGTTTATAGAAATGTAGGCTAGAGGTATCTCAAATACTACTTAACACGGACAACTACGCCAGACAAAACACTATTAGCTCTACTAAACGCACACTTACCAGGCTTCAAAATAGGTGGAACGAAAGCGTGGTCTGACGGTATTAGCAAACCCACCCCTGTGATTGGGAACTTGCCGAGCGAGTAATCACAGAAGCCAGGCTTAAATGGATCGTCAATAGTTCCCACCCTTTCAAAGCAGCGGGACCTGATGGCATTTTTCCATCCCTGCTGCAATGGGTGGAAAGCGTATTAAACCACAGACTAGTCAAACACATGAAATTATGTCTAGCATATAAATATGTCCCTAAGGGTTGGAGAGAAGTTAAGGTTATCTTCATACCATAACCCACCAAAGGTGACTACACATAAGCTAAATTTTTCAGACCGATGCGTTTATTATCTTTTATTCTCAAGACGATCGAAAGGCTTATCGAGAGACACATCAGGAAGGTGCCCTAAAGCAAAAACCCCTACATCCATTACAACATGCCTACAGTGTAGGCAAATCAATCGACTCCGCGCTCCATCTAGTAGTTAGTAAGATAGAGGAGGACACATTGGTTAAAAAAACTATTTGCCTGCCCAGCAGCGTCTGATTACAGGGTTAAGTATCTCGGCTTAAGTCGCTCCCAGAGATCAACAGCAACATAAAGGGGTTGCTGGATTTCTTTGGTGAGCAGGGATGGCTAGAGTAATCCAGAACCTACCTGCCTGTGGAGTTGCGGAAACCGTAGCTCCTACTACTAACTTACTAATTAACTTCTTTATTAGATTTGTAGTCTAAATTAAATGTTGGGGTAATTATGTCCCAAAATTGGCCTGCCCCTTGTCGAACAATGTCACACGTCGTAAACCCCTTCCTACCCCTTTAACAAGTTACGTAAAAGACCCATATTGTACACCAATAATAAATAATATAAGTTTATTACTTATAACTATATTTCTTGCACAGCAGCACTTAATTGCTTCATTATTCATAACAATATAGTCCTTATAAGATCCACATGAATTCTTTTTTCAAGATCAATTAAATTTTCCGCTAAGTCTTTCGATGTTACACAGAAAGACCACATATCTGGTTTAACTGTCCATGACTTAAAAAAATTATCTCTCACTTTATACCAATTGTCATAATATATTTGAGATTTTCTTTTCATAACATTATATGGTATACTCTCTAGGTCACCGTCTGCAATATCTTCTCGTAATCTTGGTTCACTTTGTAATATATTTAAGAATCTACAATAAAGGTAATATTTTGAGATGCACAGTGGAATTTTCTTTGTTTTCTCCATTTTCTTTGTTACACCTAACTTTTTACCATGTACTGCAACCTCAATTATACTGAAATCAAAATATTTAAATCAAGTAATTGAAATATTGACTTTTAAATATATTAAGTGATTTTTTTGTTAGTTCTTTATTTATAAATTAATTATGAACTTCTTTAGTTTTAGGTAAGTACTTGATAGTTAGAATATAGCAAATATGATTGCACACTCATTTATAAAAGTTTACATTTTTTACAGTATTTAACCATAAAATACTATAAATATCATCATCATCAGCTCACAACTTGGAGCCTACCCTAAGTTAGGGGTGACTAGGCTATAATCAACCAGCTGGCCCAGAGCATGTTGACTGACTTCACACACATCTCTTAATTTCTTCTCCGAAACATGCAAGATGCATCACAATGTTTTACTTCACCATTAGAACTTCAAATAAAAATTTATTAGATTAGAAACATACCCAAAATTAAGTAATAAAACACTTCCAGGTGATGGACGAGTTCTCTGTTCACTTTTCATATGATGAAATATTGCTGTAGTCTGATAAATATATGGAGTAATAGGGACTGTTATCTGTTCCTCACCATTTCTTTTTAGAAAAGCTCGAGTTAGTGATTCCTTAGAGTATGGTACTCCTCCACCAAAGATAAAATGTTTGATATAAATAGGTTTAGTTAGCAGCATACCCAAAAGAGCTCCTTGGATGCCAACATGAATCCATCTAGCAATTTTGTCACTACATGACACAGAGAGAGTTCGGTCACCTTGTCCCGGCTTTGTCCGCACCTGTCCTAGTAAGTGATAGTTTGATCCTGGCTCCTTAGGATCCTGTATGTTGTTTGGCAAACATTTTGCTCCAGTCCTATGAATATCATTGTTGTCATTCTTCACTCTTTTACTTTCTATCTCATCGTTTATGGCCTCGCCTTCTCGTTTACGTGAAGTTATAATGTAGCCATGGTCATTCTCATTAGATTTAGGAATAATCGAAGCATCTCCACAAGGCATTTGTGATGAATAAAACACAAATTCAATATTATCTTTTAATCTAAATTGACCATTTTCTTTAACAAATATTGACTCCTGTGATGTACTTCTTATCGCCTTTTCAATGTTTTTATAAATATACAACATAAATCCTCTTCGTGCAAACACTTCAGCATGACTATCATTGACTTTAATCCCATCCGGTGACATTTTTGTGGCGCCAATACATTTTGTACCCGTACCTAATGATACAACATGGTACATTTGATTTGTTGTATCCAACTGTACAATGCATGACAAAACGGCCCATTCTC
>JAAOEG020000031.1:3096295-3111491 GCA_011763625.2 Papilio bianor | reverse complement strand
TACAATCTACAGATGGGAGTTGCAGTGCAAGTTATTAAACCGCCTCACAAATGCACTATCCCATCTGGCTGCAACAATGAAATTTTGTGATGTACTTCGTTTCGTATTTTATTAAGCGTAAAGAACTGGAAAAACAGCTTTGTCTTGTTTTATTTCTTAAGTTAATTATATTCCCCGCCCTGCTACCTGAGATTTATTAAAATTTGAGATTAGATTAAACCAATGTAAGAATAATTAACGTTTAATAATCTGTCATTAGTTCATTCCCAAGAGTCGCGTCGATCACTTACCAACCATACACACATATGTAAAGATCCCCGCAACCTGATCAGTGCTGTGAGAACTGATATTTAACCAGCATTTATTAAAAAAAATACTATAAAATATTAAAATATAATACGTGGCTCTCAAGACATGTTCTATATCTGTGCCAAATTTCATCTAGATCCGTTAAGCCGTTCTAGAGACACCTTCAATCAAACATCCATCTATCCATCTAAGCTTTGGAATTTATAATATTAGTGAAATAAATGAGCTTAATACAAATTAAATAATAAAACATCATTAATTTATGAAACATTTAATAATGCCAGTCGTTGTAATGAAATTCGATACACCATTTTAATAAATAAATTAATATATTCTTATAATTTAAATCGAACATTTAAGTTATCATGAGATTCAATTAAAATGAGATCGTATGGAGAGCGCGCGGACAGGCGGTGTCGCATGAGTGTCGGAACTTCGTGCCACGTGTTTGTTGATGGAGTTACGAGAGATGGCACCACCAATCTGACCTCGTTTTAGGGATCCGCATGATGAGCAGGTAGGAGCTCTGTGCAGACGACTCACGCAACTGCTAGTTGTTCCCCTACGTAGAATCCCGTTGGCAGCAACCATTTCTACACAAAAGTTAAATGCTATTAGGTCACGCTGACTTTAACTTTTTTATAAGAGAAGAGGTAAAACGAGCAGATAGAACATCAAAAATCGACACCCAACCGGCAAATGATTGTTTTTCGTGGTATAACAATAAATAAAAGAAAATGTTGACTTCGTATCATGTCAAAAGTCTAAGGAGATATTGAAATTCTCCATCGACTGGCCAAGAATTTGAAAGTGTATTTTAATGCCAAAGTGTATTTGAACAGGAATGACCATCAAGAGCCCGAAAATAGAACAAGTTACGATTCAATCACTTCGGTAGAATGTGTACGTGGTATTTTTCTTTGTAATAACTTGCCTAAAGGCTACGGTGCGTACCAAATCCGTAGAAGGCCGACTTTAGATAAGTAGTTTCTAAGCAGTATTCAATCGCTGCGGGTCTAAAGTATTTCATTACTCTTTTGTCACACCCGTATAGAAACTCAAAAAGTTAGAAGTATTACCTGACAACGGCACACCTTCACAGACGCTCGAACGTTGAAAAGACCGCGAAGGGGCATCCTTTTTGCAACACAGTAGACAGCTTAAAGCCTGTCAGAATAAACGTGATATATTTAATTTCTACTACCATTCCAGTGTGTTGGGATAGGAAAATTAATATTAGCAGTCTTCTTAAAAATATTGTTTACAAAGTACGACAAATAAGGCATTTATGTAAAGCTTCTGTATAAGCAATTAATGCCTGCTACACACCTACAATTTTAACTTAACAAATTTACTACACACTTATAAATAAATGTGTGTAGCGAGCTTTGATTATAATTAAATAGTTCTAATACATTTCATAATTAAGATGTGATTAATGAATTTCTAGAGTAATTGTAATAAATACTTCTAAGATAAAATTGTCTTCATTAGTCAGGGACCAATTTAAATTCGTTCTTAAATTCGTATACCAGACTTGGGCGTAAAAAAAATTAATTAGTGACTGTACTGAAACCAATTTGTCAACTTCCATCTACAGAGAGACAAGATTCTTGGTATAGCTTATTATTCGTAATAATTAATTACGTTAACTATAATATAGATTATAAATTGATAAATTAGTAAATTCATGTCAGAGAGGAGAACATAAACTAAATTACTAATCAATATATTAATAAAATAACATAAAAGATAAAGACATACATTTAGTAAGTTATTTTTACGCATTTCCACTCACATTACATTAACTTTTATAAACATTTTCCATATTATACGTAAATTATGACTATTTGTATTTTCTCTTCATGTAAATAACAAATTCAGTTCGTAGAATTTTGGTTAATTTACTTATATTTCATTTACCACTCCAAATAAGTTGTAGGCATATTCTATTATATGTATTTACGACAATAGTCGAATTGTGGGATTCAAACTCTCGACCACGTTTTGAAATCGGCCCTTAATCGTTACACCCCTCGCAGACTAAAGACTTTTAGTCATACGATAGTTTGATCGGGCGCTTAATATGCAAGAGCATGTACGAGAGTGCAAAGATAAGTGTGCCCGTGTAATAGACCGATTTGGTTTAATGTGCTCTACGATCTAGTGTACCCACAATCAACTCGACTATTTAGTCGTGCCAGTGTGAGCACTTACAGACCGATTCAATTAATCTGTCGGTCGACTAAAAAGTTTCAAGTCTGGCTATTGGAGCTTATTATCATCAGCTTTGTACGCATTGTACGTCCCCACTGAGGGGCTCGGAGCCTACCCCAAGTTAGGGGTGACTAGGCCTTAGTTAACCACGCTGGCCCAATGCAGATTGGTTAACTTCACACACATATTAGAATTTCTTTGTGGATATATGCAGGTTGCATCATGATGTTTTCATCGTGATGGCACGTTTCAATCGTACATGTGAAATTCGAAAACACATTGGTACATGGCGGTATTGGAACCATGAGCTGCAGATTACAAGTCAAGTGCTTAGCCCCTGAGCCACCGACGCTAATTTGAGCTTATAGTGTTAGTAATTGAATGAATAGTAAAACTCTGAGTATAGTAACTCACCTGTTTATATCCTCGTTTGTATCGTGCATTCATGTAGCAATAAATTATTGGGTTATAACACGAGTGCGACATAGCAAGCCAATGGCTCGCGAACCAAACGTACGGCATTCCGGCCCATGTCGCCCATTTTTCGTCTTTCTCGTGAACCGTCCATAATACCTACAATAAAACAAGTAATTTATCATCTACCTACGGTAAGTGGGGCCGGCACGATTCGCACTCCAGAACGATCTATCACTAAAGTCGTCACACCCTACTTAATTATGTCCTTTCTGATCCACCCTAGGGCTACCCCTACCAATTCCCTAACCCTTGGAAATGTTTACTATATAAAATAGGTACTTACTGCTTCACCAGTCATTAAATCAATAGAGTCGCTTTTATAAATCTACACTAAAGGGCTATTTATCTAACTAATTATATATTTATTAAAGCTTTTATTTAACTTCACTTTTGTATGTATGTATGTTTGTATGTTTACAAATCTTGCAAGGAAGATTTGAAGCACTTCCAATAGACCGATTGACCTGAAATTTGGTATACCTACGTAACTTGGATGACAATACAATAATATGGTACTTTGGAGCTGGTCTGATGATTCGAAGGTTCGAAGGTGACCATAGAAACTTCGGTTCTTGTGGACCGATTGAGCTGAAATTTGGTATATCTTCGTATCTTCGGTAACAATACAATAATAAAAGCTTGTTTTTATTCTTTTTAAGAAGTTAATTTATTATTATGTATATTATCAATAAAATTGTATTTTTATTTATAGCAATATCAATCTTACTAATATTAGAAATGCGATTGTTTATATGGATAGATGGATGGGTGTTTGTTAAAAAGTTGTTTTACGAGTAGGAACGTCTTTACGGAACACAGATTAAAACATAGTTTAAAGAACACATAGGATACTTTGAAAAAAAAATCCGCATGGATGGAGTCGCGGCCAAAAGCTAGTTATATACCTACATTTCTTTGTTTCCGGCAGTTAGACTGTCTCTGAGTGATAGATTGACAACCGGTTGTTAAATTTCTATCAATTTAAATTACGATTAAGTAAAATGATAATAAATACTGTCACAAGACATCGGCTAGCTAGCTGTCAACGATTTATATAAAACATTTTCGGGAGATTTCGTAAAAGACGAACGAAAATAGGACTATCAAAAACAGACCAATTACGAAAAGAAGATCGAAAATAAGGCCTATATAAGGGAAGTCAGATCCGACCCGAGGAGTCTTAAAGCGAACGGCGAAGAGGAAGGAACAAAAGAAGTGGAAAGAAGAAGAGGAATCCAAGTGACTAGTGAACGTGCTAGTGTTTCTGTGTGTTGTGCGAAAAGTACTCTGACACGTACGCGTTGTAAAAACTCTTTTACGTTGTAAAATAAAGCTAAGTTAAAACTGTCGAGGTATTTAACTCTCTCCCCACGCTCGTAACAATACTAACATAATTTACTAGAAAATCCTGCTTAGTCAGAATCTGATTTTATGTCGGTTCTAAAGCGGAATTGTTCCAGGAAAGTCATTTTGACGAGTCAAGGATATTACAACTGTGTAGTTCCACAACTAAAATAGTTCTATAAAAAAATTTCATCCGTATCTCATTTGGAACTAAATAAAAAAACTCTAACAAGTTTAATGTAAATAGTGGATGCTCAATTTGTTAATATTACTATCTGTCCAGCGACTCCGTTCCAATTTCCGATACCTTCTAACATCCATCCATCTATAGATCCATCTAAACATTTATGTATAATACAAGCTGTCGCCCGCGACTCCGTCCGCGCGTTCTTTTTCTAAAATAAGTAAGTTTCCTAAAATAAACTCAGCCTAAGTTACTCCTTATTACATCAGCTACCTGCCAATAAAAGTCCCGTCAAAATCGGTCCAGCCATTTCAGAGATTAGCCGGAACAAACAGACAGAAAGACAGACAGACAGACAGACAAAAATTGTAGAAAATATCAATTTGGTGTATGTACCGTTTATATATTCATATACATGTAGTAAAAGACGGTTATTTCAATATTACAAACAGACACTCCAATTTTATTATATGTATAGATTAGTAAGAAGTAAGATAGGTAAGATTATAAATGTAACTCATATAATATACTTACAATGAAAATGTTGAGCGGCAGCCAGCACGTTATGAAGACCGCTACCACCGTCACCATCATCTTCACCATCTGTAATCAAAACATCACTTCAATATACCAATCCAAGCTACCAAAGTCTTGTTAGGGATGTAATATTTATTTTTTGCATCGTGGTGGGGAGGGGATCATTTGAAGAAACCCTGCGTTTAAGGGGAAAACAGAGAATTGATTCCCTAATCTTCTTCTTCAGGTGCCTCTCCATCTATCGAAGGTTGACGGTCAGTTCTCCATACTTGAATCTGTCTTTTTGGATAACTGACGACTAGGGAATAAAATTATGCAGTGATCTCCCGTTGCCTACTGCATAAGACTTTTAGGAAGTTATTTAGACTTCTAGGCCTCTATTGACCCTTCCGAATGGTTGCCCAAACGGGTGTATGGTTATACCGCCATTACTCGGTCGCCAGGGCCTCGTCTGTTGTCTAGCAGGGGGCACCGCGGCGGTCAGATTTAGTTGACCACCGCCGTTGGTTCCTAAAAACAACAAGCGTGCAGGTGAGGTTGACAATTGGGTCAGATTAGATGTTGTTACCGTTCCCCCCTTACCCGCCTGATTCCCTAATAGCCCCTTGTTAGCCATTCTCTAGTACAACTGAAAAATGTCCCGGGATCACCAAATGAACGCAACGCGACCCTCTGAGTCGTTAGCTACAAACACTGTTACACACATCTACAAAAAAGACTTAGTGACAAATTTACAATAGGGAACCTTTCTTTTCGAATGTTGCATTCTTGTATCGCGTTCGGAGAGCGCTTCTCCAGGAGGTCTCCCGCCCCAGACTACGTGCGCGATGCGAGCGTACGTGCACACTAGCGCCATCAGCGGTACGAGGAACTGCAGCACCATCAGAGCGCAAGTGTACTGGTGGCTCTGGTCTGGATTGCTCCATCGCTCAAGGCATATGTCACTGCGAAACGAAGTACAGTCAAAATAGTTCCACTTTCAAACTAATTTAATAAAAAAACCTTACAAAGTTTTATCACCCTTAGATAGTTCAAAAAGTTTAGTAAACGTGAAATGAACAGCTTAGTTTTGGCATCAAGATTACAATTTATATTAAATTCTCAATCTAAATTAAATTTACGCTTAGTTAGTTTGTTTGGTAAAGACTAACAGTCTAAAACGAAATAAGTATCTTGTTGTATGAAAGTAATCAATATCTAATTAGAATTAACTTACGCTTTACAAATTTGATGCCAATCAGTAGGTCTTTGAATTTCAGACACAATAGGAATTGGGCCAGCTGTTGCAAGGGCCCCACACCACACGCCGACTACCACCAACTTAGCGCTCGTCTTCCCCAGACGAGGACGAAGTGGCCTTATGATAGCCATGTATCTATCTATGGAAATAGCCAATAGAGTATACGCACTCACAAACACCGACACAGCTTGAGAATAATTCACTATTTTACACATTATTGAACCAAACGGCCAGTACCGAAGTATCAACATGGAAACAAACGAAAAAGGAACACAAAATAATGTCATCAAAATATCTCCAACCGCTAAATTAACTATGAAATAATTTGTGACAGTTTTCATTCGTGGCGAATTTTGCACAACGAAGCAAACGAGTCCATTTCCTAAAAGTGCAACCACGAAAACTGCGCTGTACATAAAGTATACGCATATTTGAAATGTTGTCGACGACAGAAAGTCTTCGGAGGACGAACTCGGAGAACATATTGCACCGATGTCTGTCCATTTAGTTTTAAAATTTGATATATTGTCAAACGCCTTGCTACTACTCGTCGTGTTTATCGGAAAATCGTCCGTAGAAGTACTCGTTTCATTATTTCCGATTAGAATATCGCTTGTTTCAATCATAATTACGTTAAAAGGTTCATTTTTCTATTCGCTTACAGTTCCTGAAACAAAAAAGCTTCATTACTTTTATCGTCTTACAAAGCCTTTATCTTTTGAAAAGCTTTACGAGGCCACACTTAATGCTTACAAGCATTAAGTCCGTCCTTGTAAATCATTGAAATGATGCAATGTAGGAAAAATAATATAAGGTGTGTTTGTGATAAAGCACTAATCTATTTATAGATAGCTAAAAAAATCATGACTTCGAAGTAATTTATGCCAACGAAGATAATACTTGATGAATATTCAGAAGAATTGTGACACCGTCTTTGTGAGACTGTAGGAGACATGAATAAGGTCGTTGAAATTCCATACCAAGAAAGTAAAGTTCACAGACGCTATAAAAAGATTTTTTTTCGCGAATACTCTGCTAATACCGAAAAATCTTTTGCGCTGAAATAGCTATAAAATAGCAATAACAAGTTATATTTAAATGAAATTCCACGACTGTGTACAGAATATAATTTTTAAAAATTTATTGAATCAATCATCCGATGTACGATTTAACATGACCAATCAATCATTTCAATCATCGACTGTCATTCACTGAAGACTTCCGTTCATCGTGCTCTCTAAATAAAATTGTTTTTGTGTATCTACATTAACTCATGTGAATTTTTTACATATTATTTTCTGAAAAATTAGATTAACATAACAATCTAAGTTATTTTATAGCTTATAATGTTGTGACCTTGGAAACTATTATAATTAATAGTGGTAAGGTAATAAACGCCGTGGACTTTTTTACTTTTAATTTAAATATTATCTAGATAAAGCCTATGAGATCTTTTTAGCTTTAAGGTTAAGAAGCATTTCGTAAACTGAAATGTAAACAAAATATTCTTTACTTATTATATTTTTAATATGCAATATTAAGACAACCAAGAAACACCGGGTACTGTCACTTTTATTTTAATATACGGAATTTATTACACTATTATTAAAAGCATTCTCTTATATAAAATGTTTTTGTTCCCCAACTGGGGCAGAGATGGACGGCGAAAGTCGTGTTCCATGTTTTAATTAAAATCACTGCGCCTATATTTGTTTTCGTTAGGTAATTAGATAATTGCTTTAACGTTTGCCAAATTATCACACGAGCTGTGTTCATGAAGAAAATTAAATAGTACATTCGTAATCTAAAAAGTTATATATAGCTGTCTTAATTATCATTCTCTGACCTCTTAGTTGTAATAAACAAAATTCAAGAAAAGTCTTTCTTAGTATATCTTTGCAAGCAACCTTAACCGTTCTCGTAAAATAAAAACCGCGTAGTCCTCAAAACCCTCATAAAATAAATGTAATGAAGCTCCAGTTAAATCTTTATAATCTGTATATATAAAAATGAATTGCTGTTCGTTAGTCTCGCTAAAACTTGAGAACGGCTATACCGATTTGGCTAATTTTAATCTTGAATTATTTGTGGAAGTCCAGAGAAGGTTTAAAAGGTGAATAAATATTGAAATGCTCGGAATAAAAAAAAATAGCCAGTATTTCAGGAAAATTCTATTTTGTAAGTAAGCTACATCATATGTAAATAATCAAATAATAAAAACTAATTCGTACCGAGCATTTTTTAATTAATGACGGATTCCTTTGTTTGTTTTATGTTTATTTTATACAGAAGTGTAGGTCTTTTATTTATCGATCGAGGCAGTACAAAGTCTGCCGGGTCAGCTAGTCAAGAATATATAATAATTAATCATTCGTTTTACTTTCAACACAATACAAAAAATAAATAAAGTGAGTACCCAATACAGAAAAATGTTTTATGTTGCAGGCAACTATCATTTCATGCCTACTACAAAATGAAAACTTTGCGCGTCTGTAAAAATAAACTTTCTTGGCGTGTTTGAGCGTGAGATGAAAAACATATTTATAAACAATCTTTTTGGGCCATGATTAATGTCATACAACTAACAAGTAACTGTAGTTACATCTCTTTTAAACTCCTTACGTTGTTAAATAAAAGGGAACTCGAGTATTACAGAAGCCTATATGTCTGAACATAGTACTACACAAATGATCATAAAAATGAACCATAAGGTTTTACGTTCTCTAAATCTGGTATTAGCTTAAGCCTAAAAGTAGGACAACATAAGTTTACGAGCACTGTCGCTCGTTTCAATTAGTTAAGTAGTGTGTAGAGTTAAGTTTGGTTGTGAAACTGTTTAATTGTTGTCATCTTTGTTGTGCTTTATTATGGAAATAATATTGACAATTCTGTACATATGTATAACGCGTGATGTTTCCCCAAGGTATGAGCTTTCTGTCAGGATTAATTATTCTCAAAGATATACGAGTACTCGTACTGTATTTACATATACTTACGTATAGTCGAGAACGTTTATAAGTACCCGTTTCGTTAAAACTAAATATTTCGCTGACAATTTTGGAGACTAAGGGGTCGTTAAAGTATTATGTAATCACTAAAGAGGGTGGTTGGTCTAGATGGTGATTATACCATCACAAGTTTGCCTAATTATTATTTATAGAATATAATAAATACATAAAATAAAATCTATACATATATTAAAATTGGAGTGTCTGTTTGTAATATTGATAAAACCGGTTGTTACTACATGTATATGAATACATATACGGTACAAAAACCAAAATAACATTTTTCACAATTTTTGTCTGTCTGTCTGTCTGACCGTCTGTTTGTTCCATCTAATCTCTGAAATGGATGGACCGATTTTGACGGGACTTTTATTGGCAGGTAGCTTATGTACGATTATTTTAGAAAAAGAACGCGCGGACGGAGTTGCGGGCGACTGCTAGTTATTTAAAGAATTACAACCGCTGCTTATGAAACAATAAAATCCAGAATACATTAAAATAAAATTGCATATATACCAATGTTTAAGTAATCGTGGGAGGGGGCGGTAAAAGCTTTGCTTTCTTTTGATGACATGGGGGATGAGGGGTTCAAAAATTGTAATAAATCTGCTTATGTAATACATGAACGGGTTCTAACAAACATGGTAAATTGTAGCTTTTGTAGTAATAATGTGCGATAATCGATTCTATGTGGGAAGTGAATTTAATAAATTGTCTGTACATATATTTTGTTGTGACCTTCTTTACGCTTGACTGACTTCGAATAGTGAGTTGTCATTCCATCCGTATATCTCCCCAGAGTGGAATAGAAGCGGTCTATCGAACTTATAGATTTTCCAATTGGATTACAAGTTTCCCAAACTAAAACATCAAGTATATTTTGTAACATACTTAAAATACTTTTAACAATGGTAGAGCCCCCTTTAACATCTTTACACGAATGGGCCGGCTCGCCCGGTGTACCACGACCACACAGAAGACAGACGTGAAGTGGAAGTCATTCCGCGTTTCGTCTGATGAGTGTGGTGCCGGAGGCCTAATTTTAGTCTTCTTCCCCTTCCCAACCTTATCTTACAAGGAAAGGATGGGAAGGGGAAGTGGACTTGACGGAGGAGGATATGCATAGGAAATATCCTCTTTCAGTGCGTCTCCTCCTCCGTTGATTAAAGTTAGGCAACGCATATGCAATTGCGGTCACTTCGCTATTTTAGCGATTTCAGGTGGCCGCTTGTTCGTTTGCCACCTTGTAAAATAAAAATAAAATATTCATAAAAGGAGTATAAATCGATATAAATTTATGTAAATAATTTACACTGAGTATTATAACTCCCGAAAAATTTAATCAACGGTTGTTTGTAGAATTTTTTAAGAACCAGTTTCACGAGTTAAATAGCATATGAAAGTTTTAATGAGTTTTTACTCTTTCATGTATATTTAAGTTACTATTTATTTAGGATTCTAATTATAAATATTTTAAATATTAAAATATGTAGCATTAAAATTGAATTTTTTGGAATGTAGTAAACTCATTTAAATAAATTAATACTATATTTATTATACACATCTTAATCTTAATATTAATAATATTAAAAATGCACACGTATATATGGACGTATTGATGGATGTTTATTAAGAGTTTGTCGCCTAAATGGCTAAACGGATCTCGATATTTGGCATAGGTGTAGAGAATAGTCTGGAAGAACACATAGGCTAGCAAAGATCCTCCCTCCCCCTATAGCGATTAAGTCTTACGTGAACGATCCCCTATCAAAAAATGTAAGCGTCGAATTTCTTTTTATCGCAACGGGTAGTAAATAAACATTGTCGACTATACGTAAGGATCTACTGGAATGGAAGGACTATCACGTTTTTATGTAAATATATCCGTAATAAATCAGGCGTAGGGGCTAAGCACTTGACTTGTAACATACAGGTCCTACGTTAAATCCCGCCATGTACCAATGTGATTTTAGATTTTAGAATTTCATACAATTATCCGTTATTCTTATTGTGAAGGAATACGTCATGATGCTGCACTTATCTGCGAAATTTAAAGTTGTGTGAAGTTAACCAAACCGCAATGGGTTAGCGTGGTGCCTAAAGCCAAGTCACTCCTAACATAGGGTAGGCTGGAGCCTCTCAATAGGACAAATAGTGAGCTGACGATGATGATGACTCTACATGTTGTATTTAGTAGGAAATTTATTATCTCGCTTACATAAAAAAGTTAATTTAGGTAGGTAGACAAATATGAAATTTCCCGATTAAAGAAATAAAGAAAAAATAATACTATAACATTTTCGTTGCGGTTATTTTTAACATTTCTAATTAAGTAATTTTCTTCATAAGCAAAAAGTCTTCCGTGCGTAACTTTCTAGGCTGTAATGACACATTCGACGTGGCTTGTACGGCTCGTACTCATCGTAAAGATGGAAATTTATAGCATAAACAGTGACGTAATTAATCACCTATTTGGGACGCCCTAATTGTAAGCCCGCCTTTGTCGGTGATTGACAACTTTATTTCATTATATTTAAAACACGGAAAATAATAATGATTTATAAAATGAAAATATAAATTACGTTACAGGAGATCAAAAGAACATACAAAATAAAGTTCAATAAATTATTTTTTTTACTATGAATAAGCCTTAACTAGTAATGAGCTAGCTTAGTAAGTGCTTGTTCACGCTACTTTATTTTAAGTACGCATTTAAAGAAAATAAGTCAACCAAACACAGATCTTCTTCTTTTTGAGGTGCCTGTCCATCTAGCGAAGGTTGGCGTCGTCAGTTATCCATGGAAAAATACAGATGCTGCTTAAATAATATCAAACAATATAGCGTACAAAATACACTCTCACGTAATTTTTTTCTTCATCTACACATATGTATAATAAAATTAGAGTGTCTGTTCTTAATATTGACTTAACCGTTTTTTACTACATGCACCAAAATAACATTATTTACAATTTCTGTCCGTCTGTCTGTCTGTTTGTTTCGGCTAATCTCTAAAATGGTTGCACCGATTTTGACGGGACTTATTGGCAGGTAGCTGATGTAATAAGGTCTAACTTAGGCTACTTTTTTTTAAAGAAAAATTCTTTAATTTTAGAAAAAGTACGCGCGGACAGAGTTGCGGGCGACAGCTAGTAAACAATAAGCACGACTTTATCCGTCACAAAAAATATTTTCTAACGTCGTACTCTTCAAATTCAAATTGTTTCCATCCTAATTCTAGCGGTAACTGATAACGTTGGCATGGCAACACAAAGAATTCTCCCGTAAGCCACTTGTACCGTAAACCTATTTATAAACAGCCACATATGAAATGTGAACGATGGTATCCACTTTTACATACTAAGCCCAGATTCGCATGCGCGTTTTTTTAACGCGTGCTAATACAGTTTTCGAATACAACAAATGCAATTTCAAATATCTGTTCATACGGCAGCGTTTTAAAAACGCGACGCTTTTATGTTCCGTAGTATTTCTTTTGAGCTGGACAAAAGATATAAGAATGACTTGTAAGCTTTTCACTCAAGAGCCGCGTTAGAAAAGCCCCCGTGCTAAAGATACTAATTGGAAACACGGACTATCTTAGCTTATTATCTAAGGGTAAATAAATAAATAGCAAGTACAAACTAGCGACCCGACATTGCAAAGAAATTAATTGAAAATATTTAATTAAATATTTTATAATTAATTATATTAATTTTATAAATATGTCGCTCCCTCTGTTTTAAATTAGACCAGATTACAAACGGATATACAACGAAAAAGAAATATTTATATATGTATATGAAAAATTAAGATAACAGTGGTAGAGCCCGCTTTAACATCTTCACACGAATTGGCTGGCTCACCCGGTAAAATACCACGACCACACAGAAGACAAGCGTGAAGTGGAAGTATCGTTCCGGAGGCTCTACCAGTCCTCTTCCCCTTCCTATTCTTTTCTTAAGAGAAGGATGGGAAGAGGAAGTGAACTTCACTGAGGAGAGGACGCATAAGAAGAGGAAATAATGTTTTTCAGTGCTTCTCCTCCTCCGTTGATTAAATCTGCAAACTGCGGAAGTCTATGGGAAGCGTTCATTTCGCTATTTCAGCTATTTTAGGAGGCAACAATTTTTTTAAAGGAATTTTGTATTGCCTCTCGGGTATTGAATTTTTTTCCCACCAAGAAGTTATCCAAATTCTGGAAAAAGTAAGTCTGTAGGCGCAAGGTCTGGTGAGTAGGGCGGATGATGGAGAGGCCATGATCCGCCCTACTCCGGCGAAACCGACTTTAACAAGGTGGCGCTTTTTGAAGGATCCTAAGTCGTAGCGGTTTGCAAACACCGCCGACGGCAAACCATTCTACAATGCGGCTTTGCGAGGCCAGAGTGTTTTTGGGTGTGTGTGTATTTGTATGTTTTTATATGTGTGTTCATATTGATATTACAAATTATATATATATGGTTCATAAATATGAGATAACGAATACAATATAGCCTTGCTTTCATCCTGACAAGTGTAAATTAAATAGAGAATTTCAGTAGTTACATAGTTTAACTTCAACAAGCATTTTTTTATTATAATAGTTTCTATGGATGTATAAATAATAGAGAAGTGATTAGTTTCTTGCGTTTTTATTGAAGAAAACAACGTAATTTTCCCTTTGATTATTCTCATAATTAAATAAGTATTATATCAATTATATAATCTGTGCAATCTGACAGTTGTAAAATGACACTTTTTTAATTTAAAAAAGTCCGTTGTCGTTACTTTTTTAATTTATCTCAGGTGCATTGACTCATGGTTCGTATACTCAATAGAGGTGCTGTAGAGTCATGTTGTAAGAACACTACGAACTTATTGTAACTAACAACATTTAAACTTGCCACAATCTGTTATAAGTTCAATTTGGTTTGATTAATAATTCAGAAAGTTTAAATTGGTACACTTGGATTTTACATTTTGAACCTAAAAAGCTACGGAATAGAATTAAAATATCACTAAACGTGATTTATCATATCATATCATCATAATACATGTATGGAATCATCATCCCTTGTCTAATTTTCCTATGAAGATTTGTAATTTTACCATTCCATACATTTCAATAAGTCATCGTATAAAGTCTCTTCATCATTCGCATATCCTCCATCACAAAATCCATCCATCCATACTTCAGTATGTCTCTACCTTTGTGAATTAATTCAATCTTATTATTTTCTTATACGTCTACAGTATATTTACAGTAAAAGTCTGAAGGAGCATTCGTAACCCTAAGTTATACATAAGAAATACTTGTAGATAGAAGTACAACTCGGGTTGCGAGGAATTCGATCTTAAGCATTCTGGAAAGTTTATCTCAAAAGTACAAGTATCTAACGGTAGAATTTTTATTAATTCTGTTATATAAAACAAACCGAGATCACAAACTTCAATTTGGTGACATGACATCTACACATAATCGTCGGTATCGGTCTTTCTTAAAAAACATAATCCATTAGCTGCATGCAGAATGTTTGCCGACTCCCCCTCTCACGACATGTACCGCGACCCGCGCTCGTCTGCTCAGTATCATCAGTTAACGGATAACGTTTATTTGCAAAAAAGGAATCTATATCCTTTCTCGGACCTTAGACAATCTACGTATCTAAATTCATTGAAATCGGTTGACTAGTTTTGAAGTAAATGCAAGACAGATAAGACAGGGTTATTCGCATTTATAATATTAGTAAGGATGTTTGAACTTGGCATATATTATATATTCATGAGTATATGAAAGCGAGATATACAAAAATAAAACTATCAAAGTATGCATTGCCGGCCGCAACACTGTGACCGATTATAAATAGAATTTTTCTAACGGATTTTAACACGTGCGATGTTAT
>JAAOEG020000031.1:3028874-3039745 GCA_011763625.2 Papilio bianor | reverse complement strand
TTATTTTTGAGGTTTCTAATGTGATGTCGTAAATAATTACATTTTTTCCGCGTACATTGCAACAAACGCAGGCTGAACCCTACGAGATTTATCTAAATAATGTACTAAGTATATATTTTATACCCGAGAGAAGCCGGAGCGGGCCGCTAGTTTTATTATATTCTTTTAACTTAAAAGCAGTAACAAGAAAGTGGCCGTAAAGTTTTTTTACTTACCGCAAAAAGTTTGTATGAAATTAAAACAAATTATAATTTCTAGTATCAAGAATATTTCATAGTTCGGTGTCCTGTAGGGGTCATCGTTAGGCAGCCACATGGGGAAGGGCAGTGGGCGCACCGTGTGCTCATTCTGCGTCACGAACAAGCTCTGGTACATGAGCGCGAGCAAACAAGTTACCACGAACAAGCTCGCCACCGACGTTGTGAATATGAACCACGCGTAACATAATTGCCAAATCAATAGCTGACCTTGGAGAAAGGGAGATCTGAAATGAACATAAACATTTTTAAATCACGCTCAGTTTTTAATCATCCAAATTCATCATCATCATCATCTGCTCACTATAACAGCCTACAATAACTAGGCTTTAGTTAACCTCGTTGGCCAAATGTGGGTTGGTTGACTTCACACATATCTTTGAATTTCTTCTCTGAACAGGTTCCATTACGATGTTTTCCTTTACCGTCAGTATCTCGGATAAATGCATATATAAAATTCGAAAGTCCGCACACTTTGGTACATGACTAGATTCAAACCCAGGACCTGCAGATTACAAGTCAAGTGCTTAACCCGCTTGAGCCACCGAAGCTCTTACTTTACCGCAACTTAATCATTTCCGCATAACGTGTTCTTTGTTAATAACAACGTTTACAAAATACGATGTCAGTAGGGTAATGTAAACTGATTCTTCTGACCTTTCCAGACAACGACATTTTACCGTACAGGTCCGTGTACTGTTAATTAAATACATTCAATCCTTTGTCTCGTTTTGTTTGGGTGGATACTTTTATGTCTTTTAAGACGATATTTTCATTTATTTATATGCGACTAGCTGGCCGCGACTCCGTTCGTACGGAATTAAAACTAAAACTGTGCCAAATTTCATAGAGATGTTGAGCCGTTCTGGAGATATCTTCAATCTAATATCCATACATACAAACATACATATTTATATTATTAGTAACATATATTGTACATCTAAAGGTTCCCAATTTTGCTACCGATATTGAAGGCTCACTTTTAAAAATGCTTCGTCTAGAACGTAATCTCTAGGAGCTAGAATATCATATAAATATTGTAAGTTATACAACAGAATATTATCTCCATAATTTACCCAGAAACTTCGCAATCTTTCGAGTTACGTAAATTTGTGGCCTTGTTAAGTTTATCGTTTACATGATAAAGTCAAATTTGTACTGACATAACGTTATTTTTAATTTTTTTATGTCATAAGGTGGCAAACGAGCAAGCGGCCACCTGAATACGCTAAAATAGCGAAGCGACCGCTGCCCATAGCCATCCGCTATTGCAGATGCGTTGCCTACCTTTGAATGACAGAGAAGGAGACACACAAAAAGAGAACATCTCCCTTAGATGTTCTCTTTTCTTTGCTTCCCCTCCTCCGTCAAATCCACTTTCCCTTCCCATCCTTTCCTTATAAGAAAAGTATGGGAAGGGAAAGAGGAAATATAATTAGGCCTCCGGCACCACACTCATCAGACGAAACGCTGAATGTCTTCCACTTGATACCTGTCTTCTGTGTGGTTGTGGTATTACACCGGGCTAGCCGGCCAATTCGTGCGAAGATGTTAAAGCGGGCTCTATCACTGTCAAAACCTTTCTTTTACAACTGGGTAAAACTTACTTATATCTTGGTTCCAATGTACGTACGTATACAAAATCTCTGTTCAAACATTCTAAAAGTTCCAATACTTTAGATTTGTTTAATAAAACGCAAATATTTACTATCGGTATTGAACTTATTAGGATGAAATAACAAAGAGATTCGGTTGCGAACGCGTAGTCCTTTGTAGTAATGCCGTGCTTCATAAATATAATTTCAAATGTTAGAGCCATGATTGTAAGTGAGTTATATATGAATGGCCATATAAATCTGGAAAAAGAAAAACCGAATTAATTTAAAATGTTTAAGAAAACAAAGTAAGTAATGTTTTTTTCGTAATTCCTTGTAATATTTTACACATAATCTATATATATCTATATATATATATATATATATATATATATATATATATATATATATATATATATATATATTAAAATTGGAGTGTCTGTTTGTAATATTGAATTAGCCGTTTTTTTACTACATGTAGGTATATATATACGGTACATACACCAAAATAACGTTTTTTACAATTTTTGTTTGTCTGTCTGTCTGTCTGTCTGTTTGTTCCGGCTAAACTCTATAATGGCTGGACCGATTTTGACGGGATTTTTATTGGCAGGTAGCTGATATAATAAAGAGTAACTTAGGCTACGTTTATTTTTAGAAACAGAACGCCGGACGGAGTCGCGGGCGTCAGCTAGCAAAGTAATACCATGTAGGGATATGATCTAAGACTATCCGTAGTAGATGGTATTTTTGAAAAAGTTCCATTCTAGGTAATGGATAAATTCAAAACGTGATTTTGCGTTACTTTTTGTAACTAATTTTAGTCCATTCCTTGGCACCTTTTTCTAATAAAGGATGGAAAAGGGAAGTGCATTTGACGCAGGACGTTAATTTGTATATTTAGTTCGGATGCACCCAGATTGCGCGAAACCGGTTTTAAAACTTTTACACGAAAGCTATGGGGCGTGAAGTCTGTGCGACTCATTTTTTTTCTTTTACAACAAAATAGAGGATGCACTTCCTTGTATAGTATAACTTTTAATATAGTAACGTTATGAAGCAAAAGTAACAATTATACTAAATCGGTATGACATCTGAACACTAGCTAAAACAACGCTATAATGGCGAAATAAAGCAACTTGAACCCTGAGCCAGCGGTCGATCGCCTCAGGAGAAGTTGACATATTAGGAGCTAGATGGCCCCACTAGCATAAGAGAGGAGCTCGCTTGACCGGCAAACACCAACGGCTTTACTCAATACGGATCCCGGACATCTCAGAAAAATAATATTTCTGTGAGTTTCCTCCCCGGTCGTTTACTGGTAAGCAAGGGATTGCTGATATCTATGGGCAGTGGTCGCTTCACCATTTCGGCGAATTCAGATGGCATCTATATTATGAAAACTTAACGGTGATGATTTTTTATGTTTCCTTCATTTTTGTAATATTAAGTTAATAATACCTGAGTTTGGAATCTGCGTTATTAAAGAATATGCCGTTGATAGCGAGAAAAAATTTCAATTGCGGATGAAATTTATAAAGATCTATGCATGGATCATTAAAATCATAATAACGTCGAGTGAAAAAATCTTTTAAAGATTGTAAGGACCACATATTAAAGACGTCGTAGCACCCGGAGTGTTACACGATAAGTATTTTTTTATATAGTAATAGAAATTTGTAAGTATATGCATAATATAAGTGTATAACATTCATACTATAAAAAAAATGTTTGTACATCTTGTACATTAATATTAACGTATGGTATGAAACAAAAAACAAGTAACGTGAGTTCTATAATTTATTTTTTAGGTTATGTCAATACATACATACACACATCGTATAGGTACATGTATTTATATGTATGGTGATGATGAATCTAGGAATAATGTGTATGTCTTTTGCAGGTAAGGAGGTCTGGCGGAAAAACTAGTTAAAGAAAAATATCCTTCATTAAGTTGTTAGCAACAGTAATTGACTGAAATCACTTAAAATATAGTTCTCTTGTTAATTAGTGTAATACGCAGTTGCAGGATTATTATTAGACTTAATTATCCGATTCCGTTGCTTTTTGCGTCTTTTATAGAATAAAAAAATATGTTTTTAATTCATGTTGAGTAAATTATTCAAATAAAGTTCTTGGAAAATGTTTCGAAAACTAAAAGACGAATAGGAATTCACAAGATAGTCTAAATAATTGTTTAATTTTAGATATTTAAACACAAGTAACTAATTACTTCTAACTTCTCTTCTCCTTTAGAAAATGAGAGACAAAAAACGCATCGACCTTGTTAAAACCGGAATAGAGTTCGACGTCTTGTTTATCGGGATCTCCACTGCCGAAATATCCGTATAAAAACATAAAAAGTACCGTTATATTGAAAGACAATAAAGGATATAAGTATGCATTGAAAAACCACAATCTTCAACAAACTTGTACGTCATTTGAAATCGTTTATTTTTTGTTATTTAATCTAATTGTTTTATTTTATCAAAATTAACATTTTCGGGCCCGATCATCCTAACGGGAAACATCCCTCGAATAACAAAGCAATACCTGTACAATATTGATAATTATTTTTTTAAATTATTAGCTCTCACGTCAACTGTTTTACAATCCTTCTTGTGCCTCCCATTGGAGGTTGGAGTTAGCGCCAAGCGAAATAGGTCTTCGACGTTGACAATGTTTGTCCAATCCCTATCAGTTGCAGAAGATACCTCTAGTGTCGTAAAAAGTGGCCGAGGTAGCCGACTTTTTTTGGTTTGATAGTTTGCAACTTTTCTCGATTCTTCTCGCTGGAGTACTCGCACGTTGAAAATCATAAATCATTTACACTTACAATTTTCAATTATTTATAATACATTTTTCAAAATAAAATCAGTGGGGTAGAAAAAAAGATAGTCTCTTAAATCGATATTGTGTATATTTTTAGTAACAACACTTCTAATTATTTGTTTGAAAGATAACATTATTACACATTGTTATTGTTCTTAAACAAAGTTACAGATAACGCTACGATAGATGTATAGAAGTAAATATATGTCGCAGTTACAACAGATTATATCTGACTGTAATTATTTGCTCATAGTTTATACTAAGCATTTCGCTCAGTCAGTCTACGTTCAAGATGATCGGAGCAATTGTTTTATTTATATTGTTAGGTGCTACAGCAGTACGACTCTACAAAAATGCTTACAAGAAACCAGACAATTTCCCGCCAGGTAAGAATTTAATTTTATAATTCTGAAATCTGAGCTGCAACAGTTTTTATTAGTCTTAGTACATAATTTGTTTATGTTTATCTTTCAAAAAGAGGGCTAAGCACTTGACTTGCAATCTGCAGGTCCATGTTCGAATCCCGCCATGTACCAGTGTGTTTTTCAATTTTCGAATAGCATATGTACATTTACCCGACGTTCTTACGGTGAAGGAAGACATCGTGATGCAACCTGCACGTATCTGCGAAGAAATTCAAAGATGTGTGTGAAGTCAACCAACCCGCATTGGGCCAACGTGGTTGACTAAGTCCCCTCGGTGGGGACGCTGATGATGATGGTGATGATGATATATTTTTCGAGACACCCGAGATTTTTGTAGATTTCAAAAGTGCCGCTTAATTCTTGTACGTAGTTATATATTTTGTTTACTTTAATAATGTACTATAGGAACTTGGAGTTAAAAAGCATTTTTTCTATCAATTGAATGACAGTGAAATTAATAAAAACGCGAAATAACAAAAAATCACATTACTTTTCGGCTTTACACCATATCTAGTGAATGTACCCGCAAATCTTAATATACGAGTATGTAAAGCCGAAGCAAGAACTTTAAATTGCACCGTAATAGACAGTCAGTTTCAACTCTTTTACATTTTATAGGAAAGGATTATACAAATGTATTTAAACCTAATGTTTAATATTCTACTTTACCGAGAAAAAGTAATCTGCATGCTTAATCATTTTGAGAAAATCCTTACTAATATTATAGATCCGAAAGTAACTGTCTGTCCGTCTGCCTTTGATTCAATCCAAAAGGAAATTTGTTACCTAGCCTCAGGAAGGACATAGGCTATTTTATAATGCGATAAAAGGGTTGTGAGTCAATTGAATGACAGTGAAATTAATAAAAACGCGAAATAACAAAAAATCACATTACTTTTCGGCTTTACACCATATCTAGTGAATGTACCCGCAAATCTTAATATACGAGTATGTAAAGCCGAAGCAAGAACTTTAAATTGCACCGTAATAGACAGTCAGTTTCAACTCTTTTACATTTTATAGGAAAGGATTATACAAATGTATTTAAACCTAATGTTTAATATTCTACTTTACCGAGAAAAAGTAATCTGCATGCTTAATCATTTTGAGAAAATCCTTACTAATATTATAGATCCGAAAGTAACTGTCTGTCCGTCTGCCTTTGATTCAATCCAAAAGGAAATTTGTTACCTAGCCTCAGGAAGGACATAGGCTATTTTATAATGCGATAAAAGGGTTGTGAGGGGTTAGAATATAGTATACAAATATCGCTATGTTTAGCGCTAACAGCTAAAACATGTTTAGTGTTATATCGATATAAATATATACGCCATTCAAAGTTCGTAACAATTTTACCATCTAGGATATAAAACAACAAAAGGGTTCCCTATAGACTTTTTCATTCACTAACCGTTAGCGGATGAAAAATTATGTATGGAAATGTTTTATTATATTAATATCATATTGTGTGATTTACGGAGTTATTACAGAATGTAAAACGCAAGTTAATACACAATAAGCGCTGTGCGAACACACGTTCTTATTAAAAAGGGGTACCAAATAAATTAAGATATTTAAATATATTGTAAGAAAAGAGGCACATCATATTTGAATTTCTAGTGTACATTAAGGCGTTCCACGTAATTGATAAGTTTTTAATATTTAATAAAATTACTTGTATCGCAAATAATTTAAAAATAAATAAATTAAATAATAATGCAAGCAGATAAGAATTACAAACGAATCATCCTACAATAAAAATACTTGATAACTTGGAGGTTATGTAAATATTTTACTTTTGCGGATTTTAAATAACTTAGCTATCAGTGAGGTCAGGTCAAAATTTGTCAAATCATTGTACCGGCACGTGTCGTCGCGCGAGACTACTACGACACTATAGTTACTTTAAGACGTGGTGGTGTCGTTTTCATCATCAGTCTGTGTCGGTCTATTGTTGGACATCCTCAATGCCAAGCTTTCCCCAATGCTTGCAATTATTAATAGTGGTAGACGCCAGGCGTGAGGCGTAAGCAATTCCGTTTCGCTTGATGAGTGTGCGCTCCGGAGGCCTAATATTATTCTTCTACCCCTTCCTACCCTTTTCTTATATGTGGGATGAGGAATGTAGATATGATGGAGAAGGGGACGCATAGGAAGAGGAAATATTCTCCTACAGTATGTCTTCTTCTCCGTCGATTAAATGTGGTTAACACATCTGCAATTGCGGATGTCTATAGCAGTCGCTGCGCATTTCAGCAATTTCAAGTGGCCGCTTGCTCCGTCTTATGCAATCCGTTTCAAATTAGAATATCGTGAATTGTTTAAATTTTAAATTATGCACCGTCACTACTATTGTGATAATATTTAAATGATAACAGTACTAGTAATTTCATATTATCACTATTGATTACACAATTTTTATAATTTATTAATTATTCGATGTTGAAACCAATAAAGCTGAAGAAAATAAAGAGTTTTGGGAAGAGTTTTAAAAACACTACGTATTCCTATCTAGCAAATTTAGTAACAGATTACTTTTATTCGATATAAAGACTTATTTTCAATAAAATTTTTAGGTCCGCCCAGTCTCCCGGTGTATGGTGCTTACTGGTTGGTCCTAGCGAAGGTCTACAATAACTTAGCGGCCGCTTGCATTAAGTACTCGGAAGAGTACAAGTCCAAAGTACTAGGAATGATTCTGGGACCTGTACCTGTGGTTATCGTGAACGATCCTCATTTACTCAGAGAAGTGCTAAATCGCGAGGAATTTGATGGTCGGATGGATATCATACTTGGTAGATTGAGGTCTTATTGGAAAAAGCTTGGTGAGTGTTTTTATGCTGTCTGACTCAAAGTTATTAATAACTAGAATAATGCAGGTTCTTATGTAGTTTTAATTTTAATAATAATCAACTTAAATTGAGTTAAACAAACATGTGTACCGCCAGCGCCCAGCTCCCCCCTCCCAAAGTTCAAGCCAAGATAATTGGCTTGCGACACCTACGCAAACGAATGTTTTTTATTTTATTTTAATATGTGGTGCAATAATTTTCGTTTATATCAGGCATATTCTTCACGGATGGCTACTTCTGGCACGTACAGAGAAGGTTTACACTCCGATACATGAGGGACTATGGTTTCGGTAGACGTGACGAGTCTCTCGAATCCACAGTCGCACACGAGATCAAAGAAATGATTGATATGGCTACAAATGGACCGAAATATCCAGCTGAAAATGTAAGTAGAATAATCGAAATTAAAAATTAACACGAATAAGCCTAAAAAACGTCGAAGCGTCTCTGACGTTATGTAGCAACTTATTTATAACATGAGTGATAAGGAAAGTGTAATGATTGTAATGATTGTAAGATATCAGTATCGATTAATAAAAATCTTAGGGACTTTCCCGCTTTAATGATAAACGGAAATAGCGATGAAATGTAGTCATTTTATAAATAACAAAATACGTTGGTATTGTGAGATGCAAGAAATATGTTTATTTGAATAATGTTAACCATATTAAAATGAAAAGGAGAAGATAATATTTCCGAATAAATATCCTATATAGTGATAAAATAGTGGATATCATTTTATGTGTAAAAGACCCAAATATAGAGCCTTGCGGGACACCAAAAAAATATATAATACATGTTTTGGATTATTGTTAACTCTGGATATCAAGCATTAAAATTATCCCACTCTACTCTACTCCAAGTACCAATAGTATAATCACGTTATTCGGTTCTAAGTACTAAATACCCCTTGTTCATAGTAAACAACGTCGCAAGCTTATGTTAAATTTTATTTTAAAATTTCTTTGTATTTCAGGACTTGGTGAAAGGCGACCAGATATATTTGCCTCATTTTTTCGCGGTACCGTTTATGAATGGGTTGATGCATGTGTTCACACGTGCTTGCGTACCAAGACAGGACTACCATACATTGTGGACGACGGCACGAGGTGCACTGAGGTTCCAAAGGAGTTCCAACGATCTTGGCGCTGCCCTCAGTTACACGCCATGGCTGAAGGATTTTCTACCTGAATATAGCGGTTACAAAGGTCTTAAGGAAGGGAATCAGTGCATACTGGATTTATTTACGGTAACATAATTAGTACAAAAGATAAAAGTCTATTATATTATTGAAAACATTTTGAATTAATCTTTGTCTTTTAGAAAATAATAAAAGAAGCTTTGGACACTTATGACAGCTCTTTCAACCGCCACTTCTTAGATGTTTACATCAGCAAAATGAAGGAGGAAATGACTGTGAAGAAGAGAACAACGTATTCTGGTAACTATAAACAGAAGTAAAAATATACTGCTTATTGAAACATCGTTTCATCAATTTTCGCTTTTAGATTTAAAAGTGGTCCACTTTTAAATGTAGTTATTGGTTAAGTCGTCTTTTGTTTTTTAAATTTAAACTCTAAAAGTGGTCTAAACAATTTACATCACTTTTAATCTAAAAACTAATTTTGTCGTTTGTTTTGCTTAAATACGGGCCATTGTTCTTTCATCATATTCTATTAGCAAAGTTTGTCTTACTGGAAAAACTCGAGGGTTATGGTAGTTATTTAAAAATGTTACAGTTGATCAACTAGTGCTAGTGTGCACAGACTACATGTTCCCGACAGCGACAGCTCTGCAAGCTGTTCTAACTCTGCTCATTGAACGTCTGTTACTGCATCCTGAAGTGCAAGACAAAATCCACGAAGAGATTGACCGCGTAATCGGCCGTGATAGACTTCCTACGATTGATGACAGAATCAAGTAAGTATTTGATACTTTAGAATGGTTTTTGTTTTAAAAACAATTAATTGTATAATATATTGGCTACTTACAATTAGAAAAGATATAAAAAAAAAACTCGAATAAATAGAGGAATAAGACCCCGTAGACAATGTTACTTTCGATTAGCGATTTCGTTAGTGGAATTGACACGTGACTAGCACAAGACATATCGTAAGATATTGTTAGTTTCATACATGTTTGTAATTCTTTATCAACTAGTAGTAGAATGTAGCGATTGCATTTTCTCAGGGGTGAAGGTAACAGTTGGCGATAAGGTCGTCAACTTATTACTGAGAATGATTTTTGCAGACATTCATTGTACCTATTGATTAAAATCTAGCTTTCAAATAAATGTGGTTTTTATGTCTGAACACTGCCTTATTTACGTTTTGACTAATGGCTTATGGATAAAGTTTTAAGGCCTCGTTTCATTGAACTTAGTAATTGTATGAACTATTCAGATATTCAAACTAACTTATAGATGTCTCAATAATAATACATTTGTTATTAGGTTACGTGATAACGAACTTGTTTATATATGCTTAGTTACGACCTTTAACTTCATTACGCTGTGTGTATCGTGTATGTTTATTTAGTAAAATAGTGTTTGGCGATTTGTTAATCACATTGCGTCAAGGTTCGAACGTCATCAGAAGAAATGAGCTGAAAACAGAGCGCCGTTAGGCAATGACCAATGAGGGTCTAGCAGATTTTATTTTTTATTTTTCAAGGAATGTATAACATATGGTTCTTTTTTTTAATTGTTATGAAGAAGTCTAGGCACCTCAGTATTTCGAAGTGGTTTCTAAGTATCTATTTTATATTTTCGATTCTCTAAGGAGGCAGTTGTCCCCCCCCCCTGTTACCGTCTTAACGACGTCCAATAATAATAATAATAATAATAATAATAATAAATTCATTTATTGCAAACTGTGTACATTCGTAAGTTACAGACACTTATTATAG
>JAAOEG020000031.1:2833330-2846217 GCA_011763625.2 Papilio bianor | reverse complement strand
GATACAGGCAATTATAACATACATAAAGCATTTAGATTATACA
Source organism: Papilio bianor (assembly GCA_011763625.2). NCBI lineage: Eukaryota > Metazoa > Arthropoda > Insecta > Lepidoptera > Papilionidae > Papilio > Papilio bianor. The sequence goes on along the minus strand of JAAOEG020000031.1, from coordinate 2,846,174 downwards.
ACTTTCTAAAAAATAAACTACTATCGAATGAAACAACAAGCAAAAAATTGGTAAGACAACCTAGACTACGAAGATTTTTGTACAAAACATTTACTTATTTACTCGCTGTCACCCGAGACTGCGTACACGCAGAGATAAAATAAAACTTGTATCCTATGTTCTATGTCTGTGCTAAATTTCATTAAGATATGTTGAACCCCTGCAGAGTTATCGAGTAAATATGTAAATTAAAAAAAACTACGTAACCCGTAAACATTTGCGGGATCAAAAGTGGCTCATGTGTTCTTCCACTACATCCTCTACATGTACATATGCCAAATTTCATCGCGATTCGTTTTGCAGTTTAAAATGCAAATGATTTAATCTAAGGGGAAGGGATCGGCTCCCGTAACACGTAACCTAGTACAGGAGTCAAGGCTCCCACGTAATGTATGTAAAGATTGTCATCAAAGAATTATTGTTATTAATTATAATAGTAAATGTCTACAATCAAATGAGCTCAATAAGCCATTAGAATAACGATATTTATTTGTATGCATAACATTGTTGTCCGCGTCCTTAGGGTACCATTTCGACATACGATTGAATAAATAATGAGTGTCCTTACACTGGGCATAATGTTATAAATCTGTATTGATGTATTAAGGCAAAATATCACGAGAATTAAAAAAATGTGTAAAGAGTAAAATGTATAAAACACACATTTTTTATCAAAAATTTGATACATGTAATTTGTAATGTCTTTATGGAACTTTGCTATGATCACGTAATTAAAGAAAGAGAGAAAAAAGAAAGAAAAACAATTATTTCCATACAAAAACAGAAATACATAACCTAGATACAAATTATGGAAAATGGAAGCCAGCTCAGCAAAGCAGGGACAGAATAAATTGTCCCTAATTAAAATATACTAAATAACAGCCTCATATTCCTTATAAAGCATAAGTTGTTAACAAGTACGTTCTGAGTACATTTCGATTGATTCTTTATTACTACGAGTATCAGTTGTATGCTGGAATTAGGTAATACAAGCCACGTAATAAGCCGGAGGGTCAGCGATGTCTGTGGAGGGAATAATAAAAATCATTTAAAGGAAACAAATCGACACGCAGACCTCGACCTCCTTGTTGGGTTACGAAATACACTTCTGCATATATCGATCAAATACATTGTATCATACAAACATAATGTATAAAAGTCTATAGACATTATAAATATTAAGTTTAATTGTTAATAAAAATTACTTAACATCTCGGTTAGTGTGTAAATAAACTTAAATGTGCTTAAAAATAACTTCAAAGTATATTATCTACATTAAAAATTATGAAGAGGCAGGTTTTGATTGTTTGTATTGAATAGGCTTTGAAACTACTGAACCAATTATTTTCTTTACCATTGGGAAGTTACACTATCACCGGGTGTTAAATGCTATATATGTTTTTATTCTGATTTTTTTAGTTTGTTAGACTAAGTCGCGGGCAGATGTTAGTTGATTGAGTTGAGATAGTTCTTTCAATTATTGATGTAATTATTTAAATTTTGTCCAAACAATGTTATAACCTAGAAAAGTTATCTTAATTTAAATAAACATTTTAGAATTCGTCATTTTTGTGTTAAATATAGTAACGGCGGTGTCACGACACAGACTTAATTGGTTTTTAATGGAGCTAAATAGAATTGACAGTTTCAATATCTGATAACTATTCGGTCGAAAACAAAGTTACATACTAGCCTTTGCCCGCGACATTGTCCACGCGGAACTTAAAAAAATATTAGTTAGTTATTAATTTCTATTACAATTACGTTTAGCTGTCATTTGCGTTTTATTATTCCACATCAGATGCCTTTTTGATATACCACGTTTATAATTGACTTGTATCCTCTTTGACGTTTTATGTCATGTCACGGAAACGGTCGAACGGGATAAAAAGTATCCTATGTCCGTCTCTTGTTTCTAAACTACCACACCATCTTCTCTCTCAACTCTTAATTCTCAGCCCAATCAGTACAGCCGTTTTTGATTTATAAATAGTGTAGCTTACACGACTTTCTTTTATATATATGGAAACAAATGAAGGAAATAATGATACTATAATAAAATACTACGATCGGAACTAAAAAGATACGTATGATATACTTAATCCTCTCCGACGTACGATCCACGAAGCCCGTATTAGGGACAATATATAGTTTCCGCAATGGACGGATATCAATATTTTCCGGTTTATAATACTTCAAACTTACTGTGCAGAAAAAAGTGACATATTTTCTAGAACTTGTTGTGTGTTTATTTATATATGTGAGGTACATTTAATGTTTTTAAACATTATCTTCTTAATGTTATAAATGCGAAAGCTTAGATGGATGTTTGTTTAGAAAGTATCTCCAAAACGGCTCAGCTGATCTCGATGAAATTTAGCACAGATATAGATTATAATCTGGAAGAAAACATAGGCTACTAGGTTTTTTTTTTAATTCCGCGTATATTGGGCAAACGCTAACATTATAAAATTTTCTACCGAGCTATTTTTGATAACAAAAATGTGTTAATTATAACAAAAAAACAGAGTCAGATATGTCAGTGCGGGTAAGTATCGAAGTACACAGGCACAAAGCCGCGTATAGCCACGTTTGATGAAGCCCTAAAACTTATCAATCCTATTAAGTCATAGCTCACATACATTTAATGGAGTCGATATTAAAGTGACAAAACTGCAATATTACTTAGCAAGGAAACAATTGTTGTGTTGTCTCAGAGGACTAGCTTAGCCCGCCTTTGTCCGATAACTTTTTAAGTAATTAATCGATTTTTTTTCTAGGTTTTGTAACTATTTTTGTGAATTCAGGAGCGATAATATAATTTTTGCCTTTTTTTAGTGTGTATTTCTGATCCATGATTTTTTTTTATTTATACGTATAACTTATTTTTATAATTTTAATTAAATCAATTTAATAACATAATTTTCGATACCACTTCCAATCCAGTAGACAATGTAACATTCGACTAGCGATATCTCTAGTAGAATAGACATATTTACTTTATGTATACAATCATCGGGCAATGTCGGTTACCTTTGTTCTACTGCGGATCGCATCATTCCTAATGCGATCTCACAGAGAGACTCCGAGCTTACTCCGGGATGATGTAATAAGTATTTCCAAATCTATTCTTAAAGAATCATCTGTCAATATTTTTGATAAGAACAAGATTTGTGATACGTATATCTCATAGATTTTATTATCACGACACTTATACTTTCATGACGGATGATTTATATGCAAAGCAGGAAGTTTTATCAAATGTAAATCTATTCGCAAATACTTCGCTCTCATTGTTCTAAATGTGGGCGATGTTTTGATTATTATATCTGGAGCACTAGTGATCTTATTTTGGTTTGCTTAGATTCATCCTAACATGTATTTTTAACCGATTTTAGTAAATATGAGGTTATCAATTGTGTTTTTATTATATTTTTTATTTTAATTTTTTATTCTATAACACTAGCTGTTGTGTTGACTCCGACCACGCGGAATTAAAAAAAAACCTTAATAAGTAGCTTGGGTTCTTTGTGCCAAATTTCATCGAGATTCGTAGAACCGTTTTGATACCTTCAAACAAACATCCATCCATCCATCCATCTATGCAACTATATAACCATTCATAATATTAGGTACTAAGATTTTAGAACGAGGGAGACCTCATACTTTGCTTGCAGGATGAACCTATTGTAACCATACAAACTCCTAAATTACGATTCATTCATCTATAATTTTTAACATCTAACATCCTTTTGAAATATCTGTACATATAACGTTTATCAAAAATTATTATGTCTTGTGAAAAACAAACAATTCCATTTTCAAATTTCACAAATGAGTTCCTCCCGGGCTGTATTGTGGAGCGCTATCAGTTTGCTTTTTTAATAACTTGTCACCTGTCACCAGGTGATTGATCCGCGAGGCCGTCTGCGCGACCAGGGGAATTATTCGTGTGCGGACACGGTAATGAACGTGACCTTCAACGTTTCCATTGAATAAAACACGTCTTTCACGTAACAAGTTGCATTAGAACGTAGGCAATTATCTTATTTACGAACCTATGCAATCCATTAATTTCATTTTAAATAACCGTTAATAAATCATTAGTATTTGTGCAAAGATATTGTTCTTGGTGCTATAAGTAACTTATTCCAGAACAAACAAGTCTTATTTAGACAAATATATAAGGATGTACGTCATGTTACTAGTAATATAAGAAGCAGCTAGTATCTAGATACTAGCTGCTTCGTATCGATTGTTGTTAGGTTAGTGTGCCATGTGATGATGACGTGACATTCATATGACACAAACAGAAGTTGAACACAAACTATAATAATACACTCGTGCGCAAAAATAAAGGGTCGCTTAAGAATGTTTGAATAACTCGGAAAATAAAAACGCTATCTAACTGATATATATTGTTTTTGGTAGTCAATTTAAGTATTTAAGTATTTTATTTTATTATGAGGATATTTAATTGTGTATCATGCACAATTTATTTCAGTTAGCTAACTTCTTTAACTTCCGAGATATTCAAACTTTCTTAACCAACCCTTTATTTTTGCTCACGGCTATATTATAAAGACATAATCGCTTGTTTTAAATCTAATTTTAAAATATAAATAAAAATATATAAATCCGATTAATTGTGGACTTTATGTCGCTGGGGGAAAATACAAGTAGATAACAACTAACTCTTCCAAATTTGTTAACAGTTAAAAAGATACAGAGGGTCGCGTATGTGTGTACATCGTTGTAGAATTGGCAAGCATATGTCTACTTCTAATCAGCTCACTATATGTCCCAACTGAGAGGCTCGGAGCCTACCCCAAGTTAGAGTGACTAGGCCTTAGTCAACAATGCGGGTAGGTTGACATTACACATATCTTTGAATATCTTCGCAGATATTTGCAGGTTGCTTCACCGTAAGAACGTCGGGTAAATGTTCATATGAAATTCGAAAATCGAATAACACATAGGTCCATGGCTAGATTCGAACTAGAACCTGCAGATTACAGGTCAAGTGCATAGCCATTGAGTCTCTGTCGCATGAGATGTCGCGTAGCGTATGTGCGTGGAATAAAAAGAAATTTAAGACAAAATAGATGAGAAAGGGAAGAAGAAAAGGAGCTATTGTTACTCCTGCTTCTGTCATTATTTGAGAACATCTGCATCTAACATTATCAATATAAAGCATACTAAATTAGTAACAGACAGGCATAATATTAAAACAAATGAAGATACATTATTTGGAATGAAAAATTTCACGCTAAAATTTTAAATTGAATGATCCATAATAAATCAGTCTGGTGTAACGTTTCCTACATCGTATTCAATATAATTTCATTACAACTAGTCTCTGTACAAAGGTATTTAAATGAGTCGTGGTACATACTACGTAGTTCTTTTGTAGACATGTGAGGGGTGGCAAACGATCGTGCGGGAGCCAGCCTTGTTTCTTTTGTACGTATTTAATTAACAATACAATGTTAATCTCGTTTAAATAGATAATTTCTATGTAAATAACGTACAGCAATCATTCATAGCTACCGGTAAACATTTCTACACATATTTTATATTGATAAAGAAGAAGGTTGACATATGACTTTGAACTTGGTCTCAAGGTCTTGTTCAATAATCAATTGGAGTATAATTAAATTGTGTTACATGAAGACTAAATTAAGAACGATACACAGTTTATTGCAATATATCTCTTGTTTAACCTTTAATTTTATTTTCCGTTATCGTAAATCCCCGCCAAGACTTCTGATGATCTGGACAACGTTGTAAATCGCTGCTCTAAAGTAGAAGTGTGTGTTATATACATTACAAGGTGGCAAACGATTACCAGCCACCTGAAATCGCTAATATAACAAAGCGACTGCTGCCCATAAATATCCGCAATTGGTGATGCGTTGCCTGTCTTTAAATCAGCGGAGAAGGAGACGCACTGGTAGATCATGTATCCTCTTCTTACGCGTTCTCTCCTCCGGCAAATCCACTTCACCTTCCTACCCTTTCCTTATAAGAAAAGGGTGGGAAAGGGAACTAGTCTACTACTGTGAAATGTTGTTTGCATTGAATGAGCTTCAAAACTACTGAATCGATTTGAAAAATTATTTGGCTGTTGGGAAGTTACACTATCCGCGGTTGCTATAGGTTGTTTTTTTTAAATTTTGAGTGGACGAATTCGCGGACAAATGCTCTCCATAATAATATTTAGTAGCGATGTTAGATAGTGTTTTGCCAGAGTAAACAATTCTATGAACATTTTCACATATTCAAATCTAACGTGACTGGCTGTAAATAGGAATGGATGCGACACAATAAAAACACTATAAAGATCATCGCAAACAATTTCATGCAGTAAATTCAATCTGTGTAGGCTTATAGTACGACAAACTTATTTGGCCCGATGAAAGGCGCTGCTGTTATTCCTGTGAGATGACGCACAAGATTTCCAAGCATGACAGAATAGCTAGAGTACGACAAGGAACTTTTTATTTTTTTTTCACATTTATAGGGAGTACTAAGTGCTGAAACCTAGCACGGATACTATGGTCACGCTCTTTCGTAACGATAGCATCAAAATTGTACTTAATTTGTAAACCTATCGGGCGTAAAGTAAAACGACAAATCGCGTACAAATTTTGACGTGTTTTCGATAATGTTACGATGGCGCGTCCCTAATATTCACACTAGGCAATCTGTAGTAATCTAGTTTCTCTTACGCTCACCGGGTCAAATAAGTTTATCGATATATACATTAGATTGCGAACTAAGAAAAGAAAGCAATGAGTCGAGCAGACAATTTCTTTGTTTATTTAGGGCCGTATTGTAGAAAATCGGTCGGTCGTCCCCCGGGCCGCAATAAACGTAATCTCTCAGACGACTTACTGACAAATGTTACTTTATAAGCGGCTTTGTAGACTTCGATATGAAAATCAACACACAGAAGACAGGCTTGAAGTGGAAGTGATTACATGTTTCGTCTGATGACTATGAAGGCCTGATTTAAGTCTATTTTTGTCTGCTAAAATGATGTAAAGGGGATGTTGATTTGGTGGAGGAGTGGAAGTATAAGAAGGGAAATATTCTCTTTCTGTGCTTCTCCTCCTCCTTCAGCTAAAGGAGGCAACGCATCTGCAGTTGCGGATGTCTATGAACAGCAGTCACTTCGCTAATTCGGTGAATCCAAGTGGCCGCTCCCTTGAAAAAAATGTAGTCAGTTTAGAAACCTCTTAATAATCTTATTTTTATTTATATTTTTTTCTCTGACTTCCTCCGTAATTATCTCATTTTGTTATCGAATTTTTCCGTTCGTATCAGTTATTTTTAGGAACAATCTCAGTTACTATGTAAGAATGTTAAAAAGTGTGTGTTTATAGGTGACAGTGGATTGGAACATCAATCAACAGCAATCTGTGACGTAGACGATCTCTGTATGGAGAAGATAACGCTTTATAGATTTGCTGAGAAAACAATGTCTTGTTTTTCAGTAAAGTTGTTATAAATATGAGGTAATGAAAATGCATACGATAATATTACTCGTAGAAAAAAATGTGTTTTCTTTGGAAAGATAAGTTAACAGATACGGCACTTAATGATATAAATGTAGTATTATGTCTTTAGGCCGCTTAGAGTTAATTTTAACCATTTAACGTCTTTGAGTGTGGCTGTTAAGTGACATTATATAACTACGATAAGACAAAACAATAATTGTAAAATAAATCGTAACACGTTTCTTTAACAATAAAAATGTCACTTCCAGTATCTTTATTAATGTTAGGGCGGGCGGTGTTACGAGGGCGGAGGGCGACGGCGTCGGGCCGGGGGCGGCGCGCGCGCTCCAGTCAACTTCCGTCTCCCGAGCCCGCGGCCGAGCTTCTTACTGACCGATATCGCACTCTACAAACAACTTCCATCGTTAAATGTTGTTAAAGTTTTTACATCTTGAAATGTATCTATAATGTTAAAAACCCTCTAATATTAACTGCACCTTTCTGTATTTTTTTCTTGTCTAATGGTGAATGTTTGCGTGGTATAATAATTTACCTTAACCATGGCGGAAAAGTTAAATGAATACCAAGGTTTAGCAGGAAGGCTGCATTGTGCTAAGGAAAGTTGTCGTGAAAGATTTACTCAGTGGAAAGAGGAAAATCCTCGAGGCATCAGGGAAGTGTTCCGGGAAACGTTCTTCGGTATACCTTCATCTGAAGATGCGCCAGAACGAGTGAGCGAAGATGGCGAGGCTGGTGAATACAGTGATTTATACAGGTACCTTATCATTAAACAAAAAATATAGATAAGGATTAAAAGTTTTTCATGAATTTAACGCAATTTAATTTTGTAAATCATAACATACATATGAATAAAAATAAATTAAAAATGCCCTGAATAAAAACATCGAAGGTTACATTTTAAAATGTAAAAACTTCAATATAAAAGAAACACTTGTCTTTGTCTTGTCTGCGATCATCATGATTACATCTTCTTATTAGTTTTCTTAGCCACTAATTCTTCTATTTAATAATTTAAACCTAATGTATCGAAGTTTGGTTTTATAGGCCAGTGAGCGCCTTTCACAAATTTCTTTCGCCATCAATCGCCATTTCTATCTTTTTACAGACGTAAAAGCCGAATGGAACTGATGAGAATATCAGCTGCGGTGATGGGCATTGAGTTCTCATATGCCGGGGAGACTGCCTTCGTGTCGCCCACGTTACTGCAGATAGGCGTGCCGCACCAACAGATGACGCTGGTGTGGGCACTATCCCCCATGATCGGTTTCTTCATGACACCTCTCCTCGGCTCATTGAGTGACAGATGCAATTCCAAGTTTGGAAGGAGAAGACCGTTCATTGTTCTCATGTCAATAGGAGTGCTGTTAGGTGAGTTATAAAAAGTAGATCTGTCCCAAAAAGATGTTGAGATGAGGGATTATGATATATTTACTTATTTAGTTATTTATTAATGAGGTAGACCAATTGCATGTTCAACTAGCACACGTAAATCTAAAAATATAATAATACACGGATAAAAAAAAACAGTGGAATATACAGAAGACAGGCATACACAGCACTCACAGACAAGGTTTAAAAATTAGTATTATTATTATCCAAATATAGCCGTGAGCAAAAATAAAAGGTCGGTAAAAAAGTTTTAATATCTCGAATAATAAGTAAAAATAAAATAAAGACATGATAGACAATTAAATATCCTTAAAATAAAATAAAATATTTATAAAATTTACTATCAAACACAATTTATTTCAGTTAGATAGCGTTTTTATTTTCCGAGTTATTCAAACTTTTTTAAGCGACCCTTTATTTTTGCTCACGAGTGTACTTAGATAACAACTATATTACAAAATATGGTAAATAATAGCAAAAAAAGGCTGTAACAATGAAATCCCATTTATAAGTATTATTGGTGTTCATTTAAATCGAGATCACTTTTACTGATTAAGGCAGAAATTCGCTTGGCAAAAATGATTTGAAACGGTCTTAGCACGTGTTTCCTAATTTTTCGATATTCTAAGATCCATCCAGGCGAACATGTTATTTATATTGCCTTTGTCTCGTTCTTCTTTAATATACAATTGTGGATTATATAAGTATATTTATAATCTAACTTCTAAGGCTTCGCTTCCATAGAGCTCAGTTTATAACGATATGTGTATCAGACTATCAAGAATGCAATCACTTTCTAATTAGATATTAACCTACAATATAAACTTACAGTATATCTTCGTAGAGGACTATAGAAATAGAATAAATTCAATAGTATTATACTTTCCAGGTCTCATACTAGTACCAAATGGAGAGTCAATAGGTTACGCTCTGGGGGACCAGGGTACAATTAACAGGACTGATGTCCCTTCAGTGTTGGGGCCTCGGAGCTCAGTATTGGAGAATCCTGGCACCAGTCACCATCCTTGGGGTGTGTTCTTCACAGTACTCGGTACTGTGTTCTTGGACTTCGATGCTGATGCGTGTCAGAGCCCTGCAAGAGCCTATCTCCTTGACGTGACTGTACCAGGTTAGTACTATGTATATCCATTAAGTATTATATTTGTGTTATATTTCTTTTACTATAAGATTAAAAAAAAATGTATTGTTAGGCACTTTATATTTGGAGTCAAAAATCTTGTCGAAGGTCAATAAAATTTTTTTTCCTAGAGAATTTTGACGTATAATACGAAATACTAAATGGTACTACAAGAAAATTATTTAAAGAATTCAAAAATTTAATAGTGGTAGAGCCCGCTTTAACACCTTCGCACGAATGGGCCGACTCACCCGGTGTAATACCATTGCCACAAAGAACAGTTTTAAAGTGGAAGCAATTCCGCGTTTTGTCTGATGAGTGTGCGTTCCGGAAGCCTAATACTTGTCCTCTTCCCCTTTCCATCCTTTCCTTATATGAAAAGGAATTAACGAATGAGAGGGCGCATAGAAAAAAAAATATCTTTCCGTGCGTCTCCTCCTCCGTCGATTATAGGTAGGCAACGCAACTGCAATTGTGGATGTCTATGGGCAGCGGTCACTTCGCTATTTCAGGGATTTTAGATGGCCGCTTGCTCGTTTGCCACTTTGTTATTTTAAAAAAAATGTGTCAGTCAATAATTAGAAAAAAAGAATATATAGTATTGCTTTACTAATGCATAGTATCCAGTAGGAATTGCATTTTCGAGTTATAGAATTATCGAATACAATGACTGTTCCAATCTAATTAAGGCACGTTACGTTCGTGTGGATTAGTGTGTAAACATAATAACAAACTGGATCAACACGTACTCAGACCGATGTGAAGTGGATGAGCCATTGTTGCTTATCTTACATGAAATAGACTTATTATTAGAACATTTCTATTCATATCTTCTCTATTATACGTTGATCTATTTTCAAATATAATTCCTTAGGATTTATGGTATGTCAAACTTACAAGGCAGTTGTTTAACAAGATAAAGGTAGACTAGTATAGATATTTATCTACAAAAGAATCAGCATGCAGTTTAATAAATTTTAAAGACTTATTGAACCGTTAAATGTAAATAAATATACATAAAACTGCGTTCATCACTTACATATTGAACCAAAATCGACATGTAGTAAAAGTATCAACTTTGTCGGCAGCATAAAAAATGTATTAACATTTTAAGTGTTACCAACAATAAAAAACAAAACTATGTGAAATATGGAACAGTCTACAATGTGTCAAATCAAATGTTTACTTTGTTGTTTTTGCGTGTTCAATTTCACAATTCAGTGTTTTTTTTGTTACTGACTTGTCACTGTTTGCCTGGAAGAGGCATTTACATCTTCACCAGGTTTGAGATGGCCAAGCGCAGATGGCGCTTAGCCTAAACCTCGTTTAAGAGTAACTAAGCTTGAGGGTTCCCTCGGGAACCTCAGCTCGGGATTGAGTTCTTTGGTTAACTAACTAACTAACAAATTAGTGTGTTAATTACTCCTTTACGTGGCATTTTGTATTGCGGAACTTTACCGTGCAACTATATCGCATACATTTTTCCTATTCTAGAAACTATCTCATTATCATTCAGTAGCAATATTTACATTTGTAAAACATAAAAAGATTTCAAATTGTGTTATCATGAAGTTTTTCGCCGGAAATATTTGCATATCTCCAGTAGCATATCCTTAACCTAGATTGATAGATTCTAATACAATTAAACATTTGCTCTTGGTTTCACGTCACGGCATGTGACTGTGTGATTCTGTTGATTTTGGTATTCGTAAAAATGAACCGCTTTATCAGTATCTCCAGCCATGATTGATTTATCTAGGCAAGATTTCGTTTTCGTGTTTTTCCCCACTTCAACTGATTGTCGTAATTTATTCAAGCTATGTAGCTCATGGCTAATTTGTGTGCTGATATATAAACATGACGCGGGGAAAACGCGCGTTTGTTTATTACATGATATAGCCTGCGACTCTGTCCGCGTGGAATTAAAAAAATATATATAGCCTACGTTTTCTTCCAGACTATGTTCTATATGGATAACAAATTTCAGCGAGATGCCTTCAACCATTCTGGATATAACTTCTAATTAACATCCATCCGTCCATCTACAGTTTCGCATTTATAATATTAGTAATACTATAATGGACTTTTTTAATGTTACATATATTTCGGTTGTCTTAAATTGTCGATCGTAGTAAAATGTTTATTTAGTACACCGTATGCACTTTTATGGACAGGTTCCTTTTCGATTTCATGATTTAATATATATATAATCTCCGTCGCCTTCCCATCCTTTCATTATGTGAAAAGGGTGGGAAGAGAAAGAGGATAAAATTATGCCTGCAGCACTCACGCTCATCAGTCGAAATGAGGAATTGCTCCGGGCGAGCCATTCGTGGAACAGATGTAGTTGGTGCTGGCGTCTGCCACTGCTGTTTCTTTGTTGTCCTGTCTCTAAATCTGAGTTGAAGCTTAGAAAACATTAGACGGAGCCTTTATAAATACTAATATGTTTTTTTAAAATGTCTGATAGTAAACAGTCCAATATTTCTCGGCAAACAATTATTTCTGTTTGCGAAAGATTAAAATATATTTGCTAATATTACAAGACTGCCAAGCTGTCGTGATGATTTATTTTACTGATATAAGTAAATAGTTTTTTAGGAACCCAAATATATGTTACACTATCATAATAAAATATGTGTTTTATGATTAAGAACGATGTTTGTTTTATACGTAAATTAAAATCATTAAAGGACATTACTACAAGGAATATTTAGATAAAGCGATTTCAAACAATTTATTCTACATTATACGT
>JAAOEG020000031.1:2530752-2543299 GCA_011763625.2 Papilio bianor | reverse complement strand
GGATGACGGATGTGCTTATCTGAATGCAAGGTGGGCACATTCCTGAGCGGGGTGCATTGTGGGTGTACTTATAACAGTACGTTACGTAGGCGTTTAAAGTTTTACATTTCAGATAGTACGAATAAGGTTACGTCGATGTCGCAAGAATATGAGTAACGTTCACAAAAAGATCCGCCTCTTGAATAACCTTTTTCAGAGAACTAGTTACGAAATATCTGCGAATAAAGCAAACAAATAGTTCAGGGGATAAAACTTACACCATACATTTATAACCAGAAAGGTATGCAGATTTTACAAGAGTATTAACTAATGTTTTTTTAGAACGTAATTAATTACCTATACTAATATTTGTATTTTTGTATGTATTGAAATAGGACAAAATCTATTGAACCGATCCCAATTTTTTTTTTCATTAGAAAGCGTATTTCACTATGTAACTTCGATTATGTTTATTAGAATTTTTCTGCGTGGAAATAAAAATCAACAACATATAAATATACTAGCATTCTTATATTATTGATTCTAAAAATATTCTCCATTCGTATTTAATTTCTTAAAAGTAATAGCGAATTCGTAGCGCCATTCTTATTTGTGTCCGTAAACTAAACTACAGCCGTGAGCAAAAATAAAGGGTCGGTTAAGAAAGTTTTAATATCTCGGAAGATAAAGACGCTAGCTAACCGAAATAAATTTTGCATGATACACAATTAAATATCCATAAAATAAAATACCATTATTGATTTGTTTATATTTCATTTAAAAACATAAACTTAAACGAAAAAGGATATACATATATCTGTATAAAGGATATGCATATACATATACTGTATCATATATATATATATATATATATATATATATATATATATATATATATAGGATACAGTATTTTTCATTAAATGTTATTATTATTTAGATTTTAGTACTTAGTGTTGCCACTAAGTTCTAAGTACTAAAATCTAAATTTATTTCGGTTATCTAGCGTGTTTATCTTCCGAGATATTCAAACTTTCTCTACTTTTTTCCCTAACCGACCCTTTATTTTTGCTCACGGCTGTATAACTAATCTGATATTTACTAACGCCAGGAAAAGAATCAGTAATTGTTGTACGTGTTATTTAATAATACGGTACACTTCTGTTAATATTATTATTGACAGCTTCTCACAGTACATAGGCTCAGTACGTACGCACTCTGTAATTAGATCGTAGGTTCATATGTGAGAATTGTCTCACGGTTGCTAGCAACCGATTGCAATTAAATGTTATATGAAATGAATGAAACAGATAATTACGAATCTAAATTGTACTTAAAAGCTAGTACTTAATGGATTTAAATAAGTAGAAGATATCGTATGTGATGATATGGATAAATATTCTAAAACTCAATATTCATAAACCAGAAGTATTTATTTTAGTACACTGTACAAAAATTGTAAAAGACAATAAAATTTTCGATGCAAATGAAACCGATTGTCTCGAATGATAACAAGTCGACTTATAATTATTTAACCTGACGTTTCCGGTTCGCTTATCTGGAGAAGTCGAGCAACCACTTGTTAAGCAGTGGGAAAGGAATAATTAGCTTTCTTCGCATACAGTTTTAACTTGTAATGTTTCCTAAGTAACATGTCTACTAACTTTGTTACAAACTATAAACGAAGGATGATTAAAACATATATGAAGTAAAGAATTTCACATAAAGAGTAAAATATAAAGCTGTAATATTTGCAGCTAGCTGTCGCCCGCGACTCCGTTCGCGCGTTTTTTAAAAAAAATAAACGTAGCCTAAGTTAACTCCTTATTACCTCAGCTACCTGCCAATGAAAATCCCGACAAAAACGGTCCAACCATTTCAGAAATTACAACGACAAAGACAAAAAAGAGAACAAACAGACAGATAGACAGACAGACAAAAATTACAAAAAATGTTATCTTGGTGTAAGTACCGTATATACATGTAGTAAAAAACGGTTATTTCAATATTACAAACAGACACTCTAATTTTATTATATGTATAGATGAAATACAGGTGTCAAGTCCAATATGTGTATTCCGACTCACGTATAAAATAATCCCATATATAGGATACTTTACTTATATTTATGCTAATGTTTAGATGGATGTTTGTCGGTATCGCCAGAACGACGCTAAGAATCTCGAGATGAAATTTGACACAGTCTAAAAGAACACATAGGCTCACAACAGTAGTACATAGTCTAGAAGAACTCATAGGTATACATAATACCAAGTATTTTTTTTAATACCGTGCGGGAGTCACGGGCAAAAGCTACGATTGTAGTATTTACAGTATGTGGATTTTCTCATTATATACGTGTTAGTTAAGCACTATAACAAGCTTCAAGAATTTAATAATAACCTTAGCTAACTAATGCGTTACATTTTGCTTTTCCTAGGCATCCACAATTTAATGACAACTATTAAACAAAACTATAAAGCTGTCGTGGTTACCTTTGTGTCAGGCTGACGTGTTTCAAAGTGGAGTCACTCGCCGGCCACGGGGAAGCTGACCACATATTTTACAACATCGACATACTTCACAACTGACTCACGCTGTGAAAGTGTGCCTTGTTATGATAAATGCCCCTCTATTATTAGGGAATATAACGTATTGTAGGGTTTTGTTTCTACAACCCGTCAACAAGTCTATAATGTGAAGGGTCATGATTTTTTTTGTACATCCCTTTGAATAATCCTAGTATGACTCATAGAAATAACTTAGAGATTATTCAGTGGATGTTTATATAATCGTGCGTTACTAATCATTTATTGTTATTGGATGATATAAAATATTTAACACTATTAAATGAATGAGCTTAAATTTCTGTTCTCAATCTATAAACTAAATTCAACACAGCTAATTTTATTACTTTAATGCAAAATTTTACCGCCGAAATATATCTTAGATCTCAGGTCATCAAATTAACGACCTTCGTCTTTTTTTATTAATAACTAGCTTTTGTCAGTGACTCAGCCCGCGCGGAATTGAAAAATAAATATTATTTTAACCCATGTTTTTCTAGACTGTGTTCTAATATGTGCCAAATATCATCGAAATCCGTTCAACCGTTCTGGAGATACGTTCAAACAAACATCCATCTAAACATCACACTTATATAGTTGTATTTTAGATAATTCGCACGATGTCCTTATAAATTATTGCCCTTGTATTATTCTAATGTATAAGGTATATTATTATAAAGTTTGATCAAAATCCATTCAGTAGTTTTTGCATGAAAGAGAAACAAACATACATTCTTACAAACTTTCGCGTTTATAACAGGACTTTGTTAAGTCCTGTTATAAACACTAACTACAACAACAACTAAGTTAAGTTAAGGTTTACGAAACTGAGGTACAATTATGTATCTTAACATGACAACGGTACATTCACCTCCTGCTGTTTAAATCTCTTTGGCAACCTGGATACACAAAGTTCGTCTTTATCTTTTATCTCTGGTAAGATAAGCCTGGTAAAAAACAAAGTATTGTTGTTTTTATGTAATTTTTAATAAAATAAAACATCTGCTAACCACATTTTCTGCACTTCCACGTGCATGCTAAGACGCTCTTTTCTATATTTTATAGTTCGGCATGGCGGGTTCTACTTACCGCCATTGAAATATAAACAAAGCGTGGTATAGCCGTAAACGCGAGAGATGAATACGTAAATGCATATAAGCGAGAAAGGGAAGGCATCGTGCCCACGTGAGTTTGTTAACAATAGATTACAAAAAAAACTATACCTACCTGGAAGGTAGAGGCGCTCGCGTTTCCCGCCCCCACTGCACGCCGTTCGTCTCACGTCAGTCTGCTCGAAAGCCTCCGCGGCGTCGTTCGTTAACTATTCGAGCTTTTTATGTAGTTAGTGTTTTTTCTTTTTTTCTCTAATTAATAAATAACAATTCGTCATTTATTATTAATTAGTGTAATTACAGTGATGGTTTAATTTGTGCGTGACGCAACCTGTCAGTTGTCTAGTGATTAACTTTAAACATTAGCAACCACCTGTCGCTTGTCCCTACCTGCTTCGAGTTATCGCAACTGCTGTTCCCGCGTTTGCTATCGGGCTACGAAGTGAAAAAGTTTTATAACGTTGATTTTAATTTTTATTTAACCGACATTGTTCTGTGTACTGAGACGAGTGGAATTCAAATGAAAAGTTTCTTAATCGTACGTGGTTCGGATACTTATTGCCTTTTAAGTTGTTTGCGGACACGGTTACTGATAGATATGTATATTTAGCGCGCGTCCATTGTCTTCGATCACGACCGGTATGAAGATTGAATTCGAATGAGAAGCCGAAGCGAATTCATTTAATTCGCTTCGCCGATCGCGTGATCGCCCTGAACTATGTGGACTAGTCCGTGAGATGATTAAGTTTCGGTATAAGAAGAAGGAGGCGAGCGATGGCGGCAAGAGCGGGACGGCAATACAGAAGCAGAAGATCGAAGGTTTGAGGGACCGCGAATTGCTGCCCCCCAAGGATATGATGCTGGTAGGGTCTCTGGCGGGCGTGCGTCACAACACGCTGCCAAGATCGCGACCACCCTCCGCCGCCCGCCGAGACCCGCCTGAACAACTCTTGAATCCGACCACTATATCCCTATTCAGAGTAAGTTTGTAATTGTAAAACTATTGTTATTGCAATATTTAGAAAAGTTTAAAGGTGTTATGTTGTTTGTTATGAATAAAGTCTTTTGTTACCAGCTAAGTTTTACATAACATTTAAGGATTTGTTTTTTATTTTATGGCTCATATATTGTGCGCAGTTTCGAGCAATACTTATTTTGTGCCTAAAATTTTAAATTTAACATAACACTAATGGGATTTTTTTTCCAATATGCATATGAAGCAATAGTAAAAGATTTGATGTTAGTCACAGAATGCGTCACAAATAAATTTACGTTAAATTGTATACAATGTTGACTACAATCGCTCGTTGAAATCAAAGAAAACGATAAACTTTTCCAAGCAAGTAACTGTTATTTTTCTTAGCGAGGAAATGACTTGTTATTCAATAGTGGCTTCTGGCCCTCAAAGGCCATTGTATTGAAGCCTTCAAAAGCAATTTGCCATTAGAATATTTAGCAGGAGTGCGTATGTGTAAGCTTAGGCATGTTGATGTTTCTTCACTTGTGGATGCGTTGCTATACCTACAATGCTAAATTCTCATATAAACTTAAATTTATAAAGGTTTCCGCGAAATGAATGGAAAAATAACTTCTGAGATAATCGTTTCCTTATGGACTTGTTTGTATTGATTAAACGTAAAGATTATTAAATAACGGACAGGTTTATTAATGCCTAAGAATGGAATATTCATTTATCTATGTTATTGTATTTAAATTAACAGATTGTGTTCCACTATGAACTATGCGTATTCATTTGCACTTGTAACCATGGTGGATATGACGTTTTAAAGACGCCACGTTTTTTGTCACAAATTAATAAAAAAAATACTTCAGCGGTTTCTTTAAGAGTTACACGATGGCGCCAATAAGTACCAGGCAATCAGAAATCTCAAGTAGCAGGGTCATGGCTCACGGTTCTCTGACAGACATAATTCGCACGCAACAATTGCAGCGGTAGACTAGCCGCGTTCTCACAGCAAATATGGTGTCTGTGTTTATCTTAAAAAGTACCTATAGCATTGTTACTATTTATGTGTTAGTTCCGTCATATCGCTAAGAAAGTTAACATTGAAGTAAATAACGCTTAAAAAAAGAAATATAAGATTCGAAGCAGAAGGCATCATATAATACGCAAGCGCGCTTCGATCAAACAATACCCTTGCGCTTTCAAGTTCATTAACTTCTAGGAAAATGTAACAAAGATGTTCGGGAAACGAGGCAATAAAACGAACGGAGACTGAATACTCGTGTGAAATGTGATTTATATTTTTCCTTACGTTTTTTTGGCCTGCCTGTATTTATTTTGGAAGAAGTAATATAAAAAAAAATTTTGACCAACTGTTTGTACAATAATTAAATTACCACGAATTATTTACAAATACAATTTTAAGGTTACCTGTATATTAAGATTAGTTACAATTTAAATTGTAATTTCACAATTAAGACCTAATTAATAACAGCAATGTATTACAAATTAATGCGGTGTTAAAACAGTTTAAAAGCAATGTATTACAATAAAATATCGTGAAGTTTATCAACACTTCAATGTATATATGGTTGTGTACGAAGTGCACAGCGGAAGGCACGGCGCAAGCTGCGTCCGTCACTGCGCCGGATAAACACGCTGCTTGAATTACAACCAAGCCAATGTAATCTTGTAAAGGATATTACAACATTTAACCCCCTATATACACTTACAAATAATCTAATCGCCTGTTCGTAGGTTAAATGCTTTATATTGAAAAACATACTTACATACATACTTTATATATCTGACCAAATTTAAAATTTAAAGTATTTTGAAGTCACAACAAACTTAACGTTCCAAAATCCTGATATTTTTTTATTTGCAATGGCAAATAATCACTAACGACAAATTGTGCGTGTATTTTGTTTACCAGGAACACATAAAAAGATCACAAGACCAGAAACGTATCCAAAAGCAAACATTACGAAACTCACGACACTTCGTACGAGAACCGTTTTTACGAACTACGTCGCATGATCTCTGTCGGGTCATGCCTTGTTTCTGACCTATAATATTCGTGCCATACTGGTTTTTTCTTTAGCCACCACAACGTAGTCATATGAAAATCATCTTTCATGTTATGATGATAAGCTATGAATTTGTATACCTGCTATAAAACAGTGCTTTCTTCACGAATTTGATTAACTCGGCGTAGTACGTTCCTTTGCTGGCCTTTCTCCGTATCAATGTGAATACATACTCTTTGCTGTATTGTTTTTATTTATTTGTTTAAAGTTTTTTTTCATATTAAAACTATTAGAAATATTCGTGTAGATTTGCTTAAAGTTTTTGAATACATAGTCATATTTGAAATATGTAAACTAATTTTTGTTTAAAATGCAGAAAACTGTAACAAACACATTAAGTATGTATTTAGTTTTAATTTCTAGTAGACTTTGAATTCTTCATGGATAATTTTTCCACAGATCGTTTGCTGTTCAGTAAAGATTGTTCATAGTTAATTATTATTAATTACAATTTCTATGTTATTGTTACAGGAGTTGTTCGCTCAGCTGCAATGGTCCGCAGAGCGTGCGCCCGCCGCGGACAGCCTGCGGCGCGCGCTGGGCGGCGGATCGCGCTTCCAGTTGGGCTGCATGGCGGATGCCAGTGAGTGCTTCGAGCACCTGCTGCTGAGGGTGCACGCGCATGTAGCCGCCGCTGGTGACAAGCGGGATGACGACGCCTGTAGAGCGCCCCACTGCGTGCCACACCGCAAGTTCGCTATGATGCTCGTCGAACAGTCTGTCTGTGGCGCGTGTCAGGCAACTTCCGAGCCTCTACCTTTTACACAGGTAAGGGATTCGTAGTTTTTGTATTAAATTTTTTTCAACCATGAATGATTTTTCTTTACATTTTTAAAGGTTAATAGTATGTGTTGTGTGCTGTTTCCATGTCCAAAAATACATTTGATTGTTTTTATAATTCCAGATGGTGCATTATGTGTCCGCAACCGCATTAACAACTCAAGCTGCGTTTGGTGACCACGGAGACAGCTTCGGCACATTGCTGAGGAAGGCCGGCGGCATGGGCGATATTAGAGATTGTCCCGTAAGTAACATTATATATTACGCAGTTTATGAAATCACATAATTTTAATACTCGATGCATAAAACTTTACCAATTTTTTACAACATTATTAATAAAAAGTAAAAGAAATAAGAACAATTTGCCATTAATTTTTTTTTCTTTTACTTTCAGAACGCATGTGGTGCGAAAATTCAAATTTGCCGGACACTTATGAATCGGCCCGAAGTTGTATCAATCGGCATGGTCTGGGATTCCGAGCGGCCGTCTGCCGACCACGTGGCCGCGGTGTACGCAGCGCTAGGCACCGAGTTGCGCCCCACAGACGCCTTCCACGCCTGTGTCGACTGCGCCTGGGCTGCGAGGGCTACGCATAGGCTCGTCGGACTCGTCACTTATTACGGAAAACATTACTCCACCTTCTTCTTTCATAGTAAACTTCGTCTTTGGATATTCTTCGACGACGCAGACGTTAAAGAGATTGGCCCGGAATGGTCACAAGTTGTCGAGAAATGTCGAAGAGGTAGGTTTCAACCGCTGCTCCTCTTATATGCTGCTGTGGACGGAACACCGTGTGATACTCGTCATGCACCAAAGGAGGTTGTGCCATTTCCTGCTCCGGAACCCCGGCGGGCGATCACGCCGGCTCCTGAAAGACCGAATGCGGGTTTCGCGAGAAGAGCAGTTACTCCAGGACCCGACAATGACAGTGAATACGTGAGTAGGAAAGCCGTAGAGAACATGCTCGATGTGCAAGCGAGTCGACGCGCTCAGTTAGCGCGGAGCTTGAGTGCGAGTTCAGCATCAGACACACAGGAGAGGCCGAGATCACGACGAGATTCTGGAAACTGGAGTGGGGATCGTAACAGTGCTTCATCAGCATCATCAACAGCGGACAGTCCATATATGTATCCAAGAGGACGCGGGCCTGGAAGTATTCCTAGCAGTCCGACTCGTAAAGGAGAATTATCCAGTGGTGGTTCCTGTGACACGGGATATGATTCATACTCTTTGTCTTCGACTGACAGCCTCCCGCAGCAACAAAATCATAGGCCTCCTAATTTACAACTAGCGCAAATACCAGAATTAACTACTCGTGGTGATTGTGATGCTCTGTGCTCTGAAGCCGATTCATTGCTAGATAAATCTCGTCATGCCGAGGACGCGGCAGACTACGAAACTGCTTTAATTCTTTGTGATAATGCCGCAGCCAAAGCACGGGCGGCAATGGACGCGCCCTACAATAATCAACACACGATGACTGTGGCTAGAATGAAACATAACACTTGTGTGATGCGAGCTAGAAGTCTACAGAGAAAAATGGCTGGCATGACGAGGCCGCCTGAGGTGACGCTCGCCGCACCTGTAAGAAATACAAAGGGCGGTCTTGAAAATTCACCTACCATTGAAATTTATGCCACATTGCCTAAAAAGAAAAGTTCGTCGAAAAAATCTTCAAAGAACATAGAAGATGACATTGATAACACAAAAGAACGTTCTTCTAGACATAAATCTCGGGACGAAGAAAAAAAAGAAAAAAGGTCGAGAAGCGAAGATCGTGGTAGAGCAAGAAAAGAGGTGACCATCTCTACAGAAAAAAAAGAGGAACCCGTAGAAGATAAAAAAGGCAAGAAGCAACACAAAATTCGAAGAAAATTATTAATGGGTGGCTTAATCAGAAGAAAGAATCGCTCAATGCCTGACTTGACCGAAGGGGCGGATGGAAAAACCGAATCTAATAATAAAGATAAGCGAGTCACTTCCATCGATGATGTCGAGGTAGGTAGAAGAAAGGACGAGGAGAAATCAAACTTAAGTGGCTATCTCTCTGAGGGACATTTAGAATATACCGCTGCGAGTGGAACTAATCCGAATCTCGAGAGAAGTAAGCTAATGCGAAAGAGCTTCCACGGTAGCGCTGGAAAAATACTCACAGCAGCGAAAGTACCACCGCCTCCGCCATTGCGAACCACTTCTCAGCTTAGCGGGACTAAGTTCGAAGCAGAAGTAATCGAGCATAGTATGCAAACTCGTCCGCCGCAACCTCTACCGATTGTCAATCAAAATGAATATTCTTACATTCAAAATAATGAAGACAATGGTGGCTTTGTAGAACAATACGGCGATGAACCGCAATCACTACCGTTCCTACCGTCGTACGATGGTCAACCGGTCAACCATTACAATCGACTCGATGATTCACCGTCACAAAACTTTCTCACCGTTGTAACAAAAGCGATGGTGCATCAAGAGCAAAGCCCCGTTAAAAGGGACAATGTACCAAACATACAGCCGTCGCAAAATAATATTCAAAATTTCAGTAACGCTTTCGATAATGGAGTAGATGTTGTTGACTTCGCATTGCCAATGAGAAGATCGCCACCAATGTTTGAACTCCCGCCATATCCCAGCCCGATGAATTCGGTCAACCACTCCAGACAGCCCAGCGAGGAGTTCCCACCGCCACCACCTCCCATCGATTTAACACCACTACAGGACGAATTAAATAAAATTCAAAATGTGAATTCCGTGCAACACTATAACGAAGAAGATAAAGAAATTCCTAAAGGTTCCTTATTAGCACAGTTACAAGAAAAAAGAAATCAAATATTGCGAAACGAAGAATGTGCCACTAAAACATCACACATGCAAACGGATACTTGGCTTAGGGAACTCCAAGCTAAACAAGCAAGCTTAAAACTTAGAAGATCGGGCTCTTTAGAGGGCCAACTTTCTGGCCCAGGTGAAAGTACCGTCCACAGAACATTTGAAAATGATAATAACAATGTTAGAAACATAGCATCGAGATTTGAATGTAATACGCAAAATGTTTCGGAACAAGACAGGTCTCATGTAGGTTTTATCGGCATGAGCGGTAACAGAGATGTCATTAACTGCTCAAATCAATCAAACACAGGAATCTACAGCCGGCGCGCCTCGTCATCTTCTATAGATCCCAAGCAAATGATTGACGAATATAGCGATCAAAAGTTAAGTAATAACAACAATATCGCGCCATACGGAGATCGATCAAAACCTAAAAAGAAATCTGTATCGTTTTGCGACCAAGTTATATTAGTCGCAACAGCCGAGGATCAGGAGGACGACAGTTACATTCCGAATCCTATATTGGAACGTGTTTTAAAGTCAGCCATGAATAAGCCAGAGTTGACAACGATGCCTTTGCAGAACGAGAAGCCGTCACTGCAGAGACAAGACTCCTTCGACAGTCAATCGTCGCGGTCTACTATATCGTCTTTGTCTCAAACGTCATATGTTCCCAACGAAACCGCCCATCCCGAATATTATCGGGTACAAAATTATCCTCCATATCAACTTGTACAAACGCGCCATCAACAAACTTCTAATCAGCAAAAAATGGGCCTTCAAGGGACCAATTCAGCGGTTCATTCACAAAATCAAAACGGCGTGAACAATAATAATCAAATATATCAGACGTTGCCCGTAAATCAGACAAACTCTTCAAATCCAATCCCATATAATCAGCCGCCGGCAGCTTACCAGAATCACAGCAACTCAAGCCCACCGAGCTTCAGCCAGAACCCCGCGAATAGACTGACGCCTACAGCTTCCCAGTTCATGTCCAAACATGTGCCTAATATGCAGAGGTCTGTTCCTAATACGTTCCCACACCCACCGACCCAGCTTCACGCAGCCAACCAAACGCCAAATAACGCTTACTATCATAGATTGCCTCAGCAAACGCAAGCGACGCTTCCCACCAATTATCCAACGAACCGACAATATAATCAAAACCTCCCGAGCAATAATTCCACTTACCAAAGCGTTCCCACCAATTCACCGGCTTATCAGAGCTATCACAACCCACCGACAAGCTATGCTAGCTCCGATTATTCTAGTCGATATCCCCAAGTGAATTCTACAAACCATTACAGCGCTGCACATTCTCCCTACCAACGAGTCCCGCCGCCGCATGGCGACGTACCGCTCGAGGCCTACAACAACAATAACTTCCAGAAAACACAAAACAACTACTACCTAGACAACAATAACACCCAAGGTCGTGTACAAGACGCGAGGCACTACGCAAACTCTCAACAACAACGACCAAATTACAATCAGAATACGATCAATGATAGCAATGTGCCGAACAATGAGCAGATATCTCAATATCAGTATCAAAACTCGTACAACCCGTACCAACATTTACCTACACCTAAACAAATTCAAAAGAAATCAGTGTCATTTGAGCCAGGGACAAAAGGCGGCACAGAATCTCCTATACCACCGCAAATGAACACCAATTATAACAACGGAGATATGCAAACGTTAACATCTGCTCAAAAGTCTGTTTGCAGTTTATGTCGTAAAAAGAGTGTTAGCCCTCCGGCCATGTACTGTCCCGATTGCGACTTTTACATGTCAAGGTTTAAACCTCGCTCATAGCATTGCGAACAAATTGTATCGAAGCACAAATGAATGTTCTCTATCAAGTTAGAATATAAGAAACATAATGAAATTGTAGTTTTAGAATCATAAATTGACTGATCTCGTGAGTATTAGGTTTGTAATGCATGGAGGATAAATTAAATTGAGTACTTAATCATATATTTTAAGATTTTTTACCTGAGAAATAAAATATACTTAGTATTAAGATAACATTATGTGTATTATATGAAATATACACAACTGAACCGAAATAAAGACAATGTATAAATAAATGTGTCTTTTCTTCTTTTAATAACCTATACTTTTGTACCTTTAGTGCCTCATCCAATCTATATATATATATAAATAAATTGCTGTTCGTTAGTCGCGCTAAAACTCGAGAACGGCTGGACCGATTTGGCTGATTT
>JAAOEG020000031.1:2486488-2497802 GCA_011763625.2 Papilio bianor | reverse complement strand
GCGCGGAATTACAAAAAAGATAATAGGCTGTATGATCTTCCAGAGTATGTTCTATAGTCATGCCATCTGAAAGTAGCACTTCTGGTCTCTAGTAGCAGGGACCAGAATGGTTTGTCAGGATTGTGCAAAGAGGAAGTCCGTAATCGCTGCCTATCTCTTTTGGATATGGACTTGTATGGACGTATTGTTAGTATGCTATTTAATGCATATTCTGTATATTGTAGTAGTAAATCGAACTTTAGTATTAATATGTCTCTTTCAATAAAATTTTAGACTCATCAAATCAATCAACCACCAGAACGTTGGTATGATAGTGATAGGCCTATTACCTACTGGCATGTCACAAATTGCTCTGTTCCGTTCTGTTTTATTGTTGCTGTAAATATTAAATGCATTGACATTTATTTACTGCAACAACCCAATCGGAACATAAATATGGCCGTAAAAATATATAGCGAAAAATATTACCTATGTATTTTAGACAACTTAAATTTAATTATTACTAAATGGTTATATAATAAATAAAAATATTTTGTTATTACTAAATAATGGAATTTTGCAAGTTTAAAGAGCCCGGTCTTTCAAAATTTACCGGAAGCTGATAAATATTTATAAAAGACTAGCTTTCGGAGGTTTGCTTTTTGATGACATGGGGGAGAAGGGGTCAATTATACGGGGAAAGTTATAATAAATCTGCTTACGTGAAACTTGAACGGCCCCTAAGGCCTAGTCACCACTAAGTCAAGCCTACTCACCTAATTTCAGTCAGTAATCTATTCGATCCCCTTACATTTAGAGGTGCATAGTTAGCTGAAGTCTTGACTTATATAAAAATCTTTCATACAGACTGCAATGGTCACGCAGCTTATTTAACAAACATAAGTAAGTCTCGAGTACACTTGGGCATTCGTCAGCTATAAAGGGCCGAAGTCTTGCGCAGTCTACGTGACATGAGTGTGGTGACCTCGCACGTCATAGTTACTCCCAGGAGACTTTGGAAGACTTCTTGTATGTATTTTAAATGGAACCAGTTCTTCATATTCCACAATACCATACTAATATCGTGGAATTTGTAGTGTGTTTTTGAGTCAAAACTTGGAACCAAAACTCTTGTATATGTAATTAAAAGATATTATGTGGTTAGAAATTAAAGAGTACAATGATTTTGCATTATTTAACATTAAATGAACGTCTCATCCCTTACTTTAATTTTTATATTATAAGGTGGTAAATGAAAACGGTGGCCGTTTTCTTTTACCACCTTATAATCGCAGTCGCTGAAATAGCAAAGCCACCCATAAACATCCGTATTTACACATTCATTGCCTATTTAATTGACGGTGGAAGAAATGCAAAATTGTTTTCACTTAACGCCAGTCTTCTGTGTGGTCGTGGTATTGTAATGAACCGGCCCATTCGTGCAACAGATTTCATTGGTGGGGTCTACCATTGTTAATCAGTTCAAAATAATGTAGAGTTGATTTTGATATTGTAGATATTGTTAGTTTTTTTCTGTTTAAAATACCTAAGTATTCTTGTGTCATATACGCAGGAATTAGTTACTGTTTTATATTTTCTATTAATATAATAATTCACTTCACTACATAGTATAAAACAAACTCGCTTTCTCTGTCCTTATATCCCTATGTATACCTAAATCTTTAAAACTACGCAACGGATTTGATGCGTTTTTTTTTAATAGATAGAGTGATTAAAGAGGATGGTTTATATGTATAATTACATCCATTAAATAGTGGAGAAATACTGTTATTTTTGAGGTTTCTAATGTGATGTCGTAAATAATTAAATTTTTTCCGCTTACATTGTAACAAACGCAGGCTGAACCCTACGAGATTTAACATATTTATACCCGTGTGAAGCCGGAGCGGGCCGCTTGCTTACATATAAGAAACATAAAAATGAAATCTGATGTCACTACAGTTTGTTTTCTCAGCACATTCTTGGAGAGTTCTCAAGAACTCGTGAACTTTTCTTTAAAAATGCGAGCTCTGAATAAAATAGTATACTGTCACGGTTGCATAACATTCCTTGTTTTCTTTCCTTACAATTTCACACGAGAACTGTAGCACTATATCGAGATAGTACTGGTGTCACAGTAAAGTGTGTATTCAAACAAACGCCTCCTGTTCAGAATCAATGTGTGCTTGTGAGAAGCCAGCATTATTGTGAAAATCGTTGGCTTGTGTCGACGTTATATTCAAGCAATAGCGCTACTATCCTGACTGCTCTACGTAGTGCCCTCGTGTGAAATATTACGTTTGTTGTGGCAGTAATATGATATCCATTGCGGGATACGATGTTTATATTAAATTCCTTTACGGGTAATATGGAAGGGAATTATGCATGCCAGCTCGCTCTGCTTCTAATGTCGAAATGCTTTCATACAAACTTCAGATTTTATGCTTCAGTTGTACATCATAAGAATATCAAATAATACAATGTTATTAAACAATCATCGTGTTGCCATTATAAATATTTTGATTTAATTAATTATAATATAATAGTATATCGTATTCTAATTAACAAAGGGTAATTCTTTTAATAATCATAATTATGGAAATAAAATTGATCCTGAGATGAATAGAATAAGAGATATTATACATAATTACGTATAATAATATATAATAAATCGGTGAATGGACTGATAGCGAAGAGCTTCGACCAACATCTTAAGAAGCTCTCGCTAAACAGTTGGATTAAGGGTCCGATGCAAAAGACTGTAGTTTTAGAAACTGCGCGCAATGTGAAGAGGTTCCTTTCTTTGCAGCCCTGACCACTGGTTGCTTGAGTCATTGGGATTCCGCAGCCGGTGGTGTACTATTTTGTGTATAATGTTATATATATTTTTTTGCTTTTAGAATATAGTATAGAAAAATATGTGAATATTAATAACTGTATACTAAAATAGCATATTAGTGTTTATGTTACTAAAATTGTTGAAACGAACTTATCAAATAATTGGGATCGGTGTACGTACGTGGCATACGATTCACTATGTACATGTAAGTACACTAACAAGCTTACTTTTAAATAAACTACTACAGTTTATGTTTTCCTAGTACTTTTTTATATCAGTTAAAAACTTGTTAACGATAAAATGTTTTGTAACTAGTGTTTTAGCAGTGGAAACTCCCTGTGAAATAATCAATTGTGCCGAGATGTTGTGAGAATGGTGCAGTTGGCACATTCGGGGAATAAAATTGAAATGAATTGTTCGTACCGGAGTGTGCGGCTACTTGATTATATGCGGTACCCCTGCACGTGGAAATTGAATCTGGAATGAAATGTTCTACTTCGGTACATTTTGTCTCGGGAACGAGTTAGTCTGAAAACCGAGCCCCTTATCGTGTGAACTACGATCTATTTTAATTACAAAACTTGTTTGGATAGCGAGGTATTTAGATTTGTTTTATAATTTCAAATTATCAATAGGATTTAAAAATGTTTTGATATGAAATATTGAGAATTTGTTATTTATTTTTTGAAAATTGATCGGTGTGTACAATTGAGACATCTGTGGTTTAGGATGCAGTGTCCGTTGAGTAAATAAATTTAGCTTTACCGGACACTTGCACGGAATTTATTCCGCCTTTTTCGTGTAACAAACTCCCACCGGGCAGGTCTCACTCCCTGCGTCTAGCCGGGACCCGGGAACGTTGTAACTAGTAGTACTTATTTACCGGGATAAATTCATTTTGTACTATCAGTCACTGTCGTTACAAGTAAATCTAAAATGTTTAGTTCCTTTTCTTACCTTATCCATTATCCAATTTCTGTGCTTTTTAACGACATGGAGCTATCACATATAGCATTAAATAACATAGTTCTTTTACCCATTTTTAAATTGAAATAGATTTCAATTAAGGAGACACTCCTGTCATAAGTATATTTGTAAAAACTGGACAAAAAATATGCATTTGGGCTACACAATCGATCAAACTATTGACGTTGATTGTGGCCGGCGTACGGCCTCCCGCTCTCCCCGCTCTTCCCGCTCTTCCGCGCCCACCGCTAAACTGACGCGATGCTCAATTATTTTTCGAGTGAAAAGACGTCAGTGTCACCGTTCATCAAAGTCTACCAACTACAGTAATGTCATATCACAAAATATGCCATCTAAAAGTAAACGATAACCAAATTAGAACTTTGTGAAAGAGAATCATAGGTACATATATCATGCTTGCAAAAACCTTTAGTACTTTGATATTCAAATCTGCTCTTGGAAAGGTAATATTCGAAGATGTATGGTAATCCACGCTGGCCAATGCCGATTAGTCTATTTTATTAATACTACGTAAGGGTTTGGATGATGGATATTGGTGATAAAGAATTGGCATGGCTGTCATTTCATTGGATACTTATTTATAAAGGCTATTTATTATTCAACAAATCTATAATATTATATAAAAGCAAATTAATCTATATGGGGCAATTTAAATATTATATAATCACAATAGGAGTGTCTTTCCTTTATTTATTTTTGATGTCATGGGAGGTAGGGCTCTAGATGGTCACTACATCCAAAGCTTTTTCACATAATGACAACCTACATATTGTGTACTTGAAAACAAAACGCTTCGTGCATTCCCGGTTGTGAAGTTATTCTCTGTCTGAGGTAAACTAAATTTAAACGACATACCTTTGAAGGGTCATGAAACAATAAAAAACCATAATGAATTAAAAGAAAAATGCATAAATGTACCAATGCTTACGTAAGCATGGGATGTAAGAGGTTTGCTTTCTTTAAACGACATAGGGGTTGAGGCGGTCAAAAATTGTAATAAATCTGTATATAACACTTGTGTAGTCCCTATAGAAGTGAGGCGTAGTTGTGCAAATCAGGTGCAGAAAGCTGTAGTGATTTACTAACTGCATAAAAATTAAAAGGACCAAAGGATGCTCTGCTAGCGAGAATTTAGTGCTCTTAAAACAGCGTCCGAGTAATTGCACAAACAATTGAAGTGCTGGTGCCCAAGTCCCATTTGCAGGACGATGCAACGTGCTGCCAGCTAACTCTGCCAATTTACTGCCGATTTTAATTTATATTTTACTTGTTATTTTTCGCAATTAGTACTATATTAGACTGTGTTTATAAATACGATTCGGAAATATTTCATTGACAATTAGTGTGTTATGGAATTGGCTATTTGTACAATGCGTCGAGAATGCTATCTGCAGCAGTTAAATGGATTGTTCTATGTACCGATTTTAAACGTATCATTAGGTATACATTGAAGTGATATCACATATAAAAAGAATATGCAAAAATTAAAATTATCTGGAAAATCTAATATATCTAGTAGTTTATATTGTTTCTATTTTACTAAGATAATGTGAGAGATAACATTATGTATTATGTATGTAGGTGTCCTGACAGTGGAAACTTACGGTAATATTTAAACAGGAATTCATAACTTGGAAGCTACATAGCTCCGCGATGTTCGAAGCTCGTTGCCTCAGATTCCATGTTACAATCTTGGAGGCTTCAAGTTGTATTTCATACCATATTCTGTCGTACCATGTATTCACTTGCCTCCTACCGTCGTAGGAATGCACGCGCTAGATAATCTATAACGAACATCGTTTTATTATCAGATATTTTTGATAGATAATTGTAGGTACATCTTTACGATTACATACTTATCATTTTATTATCTCTATCATAACTGTTACTAATAGATTATACTGCTTCATATTGTAAACTTTCGGAGCGAAGGTGGCTCAGGGGTTAATTACTTAAATTGTAATCTGAAGATCATGAGTTCAAATCCCGCCATGTTTTTCTGTTTTCGAATTCGTCGAATTTCATATGTACATTTATTTGACGTTCTTATAAAGGAAAACATTGTCATGCAAACTGCACATATCTGCGAAGAAATTCAAAGATACGTGTGAAGTCAACCAACCCGCACTGGGCCTGTGTGTGTTGACTAAGGCCTAGACACCCCTAAACTTAAGGTATGCTCCGAGCCCCTTAGTGGAGATGTATAGTGAGCTAAAGTGAAATTGTGAACTTTAATATTTTTTATTCTACTGGGCTTGCATTTTGTTACCGTTGACTAAAATATAGTGTTTATGAACTGAGTCAAGTTAAATTATACTTAGGTTTTTGGATTTAATTATAAAACAAATGACACGATGCTTTGGTGAAATAAAGCTTCAATTAATTAGCTAGTCGGTTCCATTGTAATATTAAATATTTTTAGGATATTAGGCTTTGATTATTATAGAAAACAAAATTAGAAACTAGGATAATTACGCGACAAGAAATCTTGTTATAAAATGTAAAACGACTTACCGTTGCTCCGTCGCAGTTAAACCGATATCAGTGTGTGTCGTACGTCACATGCAAGGGTTTTGTTTGCAAACATGAGGACCATTTGCCAGGACGAATGGCCGTCGTAAAGTTTTGACCTAAAACTCGACACGACACGTGTCGCGGCGGGAACATGGCTCGTTACGTGCCAGCTTGTTCGTATAGTTTCGTACTACCCATTCGAACCATTTCTCTATATTTGTTGTGGAGCAAGCATGCATAATTTTATGGTGGGAGTCTTTTGAGTTTTGTAGCAACGACAATATTTTAAGACAATATTTTCTGCTCGATACGTCGATGTTTAGATATATACATGTAATACCCCGATAAAATTCATGTACTGTTATATGCCAGTATCTACCCGTAATGATTTTTTTAAGAAAACAGCTTAAAACCTTTTTATTGTTAATGTCCGAATAAAAAGAAAACTTGATATTTTGCGAATTGTGCCACACTGGTATAGCTTTTACTCCGCCTTTTTAATGTATCCCGGTGGACAATGATCCCGTGGGAGCGCACTTTGTCTAGGGATCCAGTCGGGGCATACACTCGAGTAATTCGATTTTATCCTCCATTTCCTTGAATCATCGTGGCGAGACGGTTTTTCTTTTCACACACTTTATTCGATATTTTATTTTGATAGCGTACAAACTTTACTTTTCAACACTCGTCCATAAATCGATACCAAAATAACCGCGAACTGTACCACTGAAAAATTGTTTTTAAAAGAATACTTGAAATTACTATGTCCAATTAGTTATATTCCGTGACCTCATAAGTATAATTTTTTGCCATAGTTGTATTGGATTGAAAACTAACATAACTCACGCCCGTAACTCAGAAGCGTAGGCAGAGAACACGGACCGCCATTTGGCGTAGTCCTGACTCACGTAATTCATACAACTACAACAGACATGATCATCTGTTTCGGGTGCTCTTCTGTGTGTTGTTGCGAGCATTACTTTATAAATCACTGTTTTAAACAAATTTTGATTTTATCTGCTGAACGTTTTTTATAATGTAGCCATACCCGCTTGTTCATGCCCGCATCCCAGAACGTGTATATTCAAATGAACATCGCATACTATGTAAATGTTGGTGCAAAATATAGCAGGAACTCGCAGGTGCATGCATTTCGAAAAGTAAATGCTTTCGTTTAGCATTTCAACATTTAAACAGTGCGCAGAGTTTCCTCATGAATGGAAATCGACTGGGCCACGGCACGCTTGCGGGCGAATCGTGAATGTCGTTTAAACACGCCTTATTTGAACTGAGACTAGCTTGTGAATACATTTTGATTTTAATAATTTTAATAGTTTTATCTGGCAACATTTACTTTATATTATTATATAACAACCTGTCGCCCGCGACTCAGTCTGCGCGGAATTAAAATAAAATCCTACTTAGTTACCAGACTATATTCTATATCTGTGCAAAATTTCAGTAACATATGTTGAACCGTTGCGAAATTATCGAGTGAATAACAAAAAACTACGTATCCCTCGGGAACCGTAACTATTTCCAGGATCAAAAGTAGCCTACGTGTTTGTCCAGACTATAGTCTAGATCAATGCCAAATAACATCGAGATTCCTTCATCGGTTTAGGTAACAAATTCTAACAAACATCCATTCATCCATCCATCTAAACTTTCGCATTCATAGTTTTATTGAGAGAATTGACAATCCCTCTCATATCCTGCATTGAGTAATGATTTTTCTGACAATTTTACAAAATCTAACCACAATTGTTATGAAAACAATTCCGAAAGTTCAAAGTTTATTGTCCACGGAATGAAGCTTTTAAAAGTAAATGCTAAATATAAACTTTGTACATCGGTTATGGTAATTTGAACAAAGGCGACACTGGCGCGCCGTGGTCGAAACAATTGCGAAGTTGACGTGATTATGATAAATTGACATCCGCTGACTTTTGCCCCAAATGGAGAAAATCACACCGCAACTGAATATCATTTATTATTAAATGTAATATCATAAACATAGCAAAAGCGAGCGACTCTAAAATATATATATATATATATATATATATATATATTTATATATAACAAAGGTTTTTATTTATATTTGATATCTATACAAATAATAAAATTGGAATGTCTGTAATATTGAAATAACCATTAGTATATGAATGTATACGGTACATACACCAAAATATTTTTTTTTTACAATTTTTGTTGGTGTCTGTTCCGGCTAATCTCTGAAATGGCTGGACCGATTTTGACGGCACTTTTATTGGCAGGTAGCTGATGTAATAAGGAGTAATTTAGACTACGTTTATTTTAGAAAAAATATTGTATTTTAGAAAAAGACCGCGCGGGCGGAGTCGCGGTCGGTAGCTAGTTTGACATTTATTAGCCTAAAATCTTATACTCTTATTATAAATATTATTCTCTCATATTTTATTCCTGTTAGATATTGGTATATTGAAAATGAAAATATATTACTACGTAGACTTTTCTAGTCTTGTGTGTATTTTTTGTATGTATGTGTATATAATCTGGTATTCTTTTGACATTTCTAAATCAGATGTTTTTCTGAAAGCAAGCCAAATGTCAACGAAACAAAAAGTCCCCTCTTATTTGTTCGGTTTTCCTTGTTTTCTCGATTTTAATTTAACGCTAACGCACAATTGCTATCTGCGACGGTTTTAAGTTAGATAGCCTTATAGAGGTAATTGCCTTGTCATGAGATAATTTAGTTTACGTAATATGAGTTCGCTGAAAATCTGTAGCGGAAAATTGTTTTGTCGTCTGGAAAATATTAATGTTTTTTTTATTTTGCGGCTTTAATAACTTATAGACGTTACCCGTATACGTTATTATAATATGCTGTTTATTTGATATTAATATTTCCTTTTTAAAGTCGTGAACTTTCCTTTTCCGAAAAGAAGAAAAATTTAATCTTAATCTTCTGTGATGAAATTAGTATTCTTATTACGAAATAATAAAGATAAAGTTTTCTAAAGGAATATTGCCAAGCAGTGATATGCGATTTAACGGTTTAATAAAATTAAACATAACACAAGAATAAAATCAAAACGACATTTAATTTACATTAAACGATATTCGAAGTCCAATAAAGTCGAAGAATTGTTTAATTAAATGAATATAGAACATTAAAATGTGTCGATTATTAGTAGTATTTTTTTTTCTTATTTAACTCTTGTCCTTTTTCGTCTTATTTATTTTCAATCAAGGCGCCGACTTTTATCTGATGTAGATAATCACAAGATAAATGAAGTCCCGCACAATTTCCTTTATCCTTATTTCTTTTAAAAGCAATCTAATGTACCTGAAATAGTCATCGTAAAATCGATTTTAAGTGTAAATTTAAATTGACTTGTGTTACATCAAGTGGCTAATGGGGAAAAACTGCTTTATGCTCACAAAGATGACATGACATTGATTTGACACATTTAAGAGTGGTAGAGCCCGCTTTAACATCTTAGCACGAATGGGCCGGCTCGCCGACACCAATAGTTCACACAGAAGACAGACATGAAGTGGAAGCTATTCCGCGTTTCGTCTGATGAGTGTGGTGCCGGAGGCCTAATTGTAGTCTTCTTTCCCTTCCCACCCTTATCTCACAAGGAAAGGATGGGAAGGGGAAGTGCACTTGACGGAGGACGATACACATAGGAAGAGGAAATATTATCTTTCAGTGCGTGTCCTCCTCCATCGATTAAAGGTAGGTAGCGCATCTGCAATTGCGGATGTCTACGCTTACTCGTTTGCCACCTTGTAATATAGAAATAAAAATAGAAAAAACTATATAACTATAAAAAATAAACAGATGACAGGCTAGAGTGTGTAGAATTATTACGTGACGTGCATAGTTATTTTATAATCGTTGACTGTCATAAAATTTAAAATGCTCTAGACTAAATAAAGGTTTGCCGCACATTACTTCACTCCTTGCCCACCCGGCGTTGCTGGTCTTCCCAAACGCCGCGACGTCACTCGCTGTTTGCCGCGGCAGCGGCGGGAGAACGAAGAGTAGAGATTTCTTCACTCTGTATTTGTGCGAAAATTGTAATTCCTTCTGATTCTTGACAACAATGATGTATAAAAAATCTTTCAGATGATAGATGACAGAAGGGCACCCTTGCCGCTGGCGCCACCTAACTCTGACGCTTATATACGCCATACAATGATTTTGAAGTGTGAGAAAGAATGTTTTAAGTCTTTAATTAAATGTTAACCTAATAATATCGCAGCCAAAAAATGACGTTGTGTTTTTTACATTCCCTTAATTACTAAAATTGATAACATCTTTCGAATATAAACGATTCCATTAAGACGAAAGTGTTTTTCCATCGTTGATATTTGTACGATTCGTTCGTAAAAACGACGTCGAAATGTCGCGCGCTCTTCAAATGTCTGCGCGTACCTACAAAACGCATTGTCCGTCATTTTTCCACGAAGGTGGTACTGAGCAGAGTAGTAGAAGAGTGCAGTACTATTTCAATATTTTCACTACAAATCAGTACTGCTTCAATATACACACTAAGACAGTACAGTACTGTACAATATAGTACTATGTTAACTCTTCTACCCTTGTGTGAAACCGTCTGGATATAGCTTGGTGAGGAATTCGTCAGTCAAACCCTTGTTTTACTATCTTTATCTTTTATGTCCTGTCAGATGACTTTTTGTTTTTTGAAAAGTTTTTAGACGATTAAATTAAATCTTACTCCATATAAAAAGAAGTATCACTAATCTTACTTTAGAAGTAGTCTGGCTGTGTTAGCTCACCGCCAGTTGGCAACGTCCCCAGAAGGCTGGAGAATTTGACAGCATTTTAATTAGTTTTTTGGACGCGCAATTTACTTATAAGTAAACTAGCTACCAAACACGATTCTGTCCGACTGTAATTAAAACAAAATAGCCTATGCGTTATTTCAGACTTTGTTTTACGGCTATGCCAAATTTCACCGAGATCGGTTGAGCCGTTCTGAA
>JAAOEG020000031.1:2412607-2427978 GCA_011763625.2 Papilio bianor | reverse complement strand
TGTTGCCTGTGACTTTGCCCGCAAGGAATGAAAATAAATCTTTGTATACTATGTTTTATTCCAGACTATGTTCTATATCACTGCTTACTTTCAGTATGATAATTTGAACCGTTGCAGAATTATCAAGTAAATAACAAAAAACTATGTATTGCTTGGAAACCATATTAATTTCCGAGATCAAAAATAGCCTATGTGTTCTTACAGACTATCCTCTATATCTATGCTAATTTACATTAAGGTCCATTCAACCATTTAGGCAACAAACTCTAAAAACATCCATCCATCCATCAAATTTTCACATTTATAATATTATATTATTCAGATTACCTCATTTTCCTTATATAGCTCATGTTCTTTAGAGTACTGTTCAAGAAGTTTTTGTTTTAATTTCTCCGCTTTAGGCATCACTTCTTTTAACTTGACTTGATTGACCAAGCGCACATCTGCTGGTACTGTATTGTATTCCGGATGCTTCCTTATCTTTTCCAGAAATAGTGTCATGAACTTCATATACAATATATAGGCATTTTCAAGACTGCCCTCAGCCAAGTACACATTAGCCATTCTTACCATTTCTAAACCTGATCTGTAATACCTAAAGTAGATAAACAAATTTTTTAACACTTAAACTGAGAAAAAACGCCTAAAGTAAACTGATAAAAAATAAATATTCTTTTATTATTGGTTGCAACTTAAAAATTTAGTGAAATTGTAGTTATTGCATCATCGACACAAAAATTATTCTAAATAAAGAAGAGCTTTTCATCTTTGGTTTGTATGATCTGTAATTTATATTACCAATAAAATTGGATTTTATATTTTGTATTTTAAGTGAGGTGCTACACATCTTAACCCCTTCCTCTGTAATCACGTCTTTCTTTTTACACATATTGATAACATGTGTACCTAACACGATAAATTCTTAGATATAAGGAATGATTTTAATATAGTTACCTCCGTGGTGGTACATTAGCGTCAACTTCAACCATGGTCCCGTAATGTGCTAACTGTTTAACCCTCACAGCAGGTTCTAATGAAGCCAGATCACCTGTTTGTCGTGATCGTTTATCAGACATAACTAAATGTTTTTAATTCTATTACAATATATATACGACGATATTAAGAATTGCAAATTCAGTAATTAAAATAACGAAATGAACTTGATTATTTCAATAGCTCTGAGCTGTAATAACAAAGAGCACATAAATTAAAATTTGTAGTTATAAAATCATTCAAATATAATTTTCCAAACATTTAAAACACCGTTTGACATTGACAGTAGACATGACAGAACACAAATATTGCTAGTGTTACACGTGTGTGAACGGAACCGACACAAAAGTTCAACTCACACAGACTTGAAGGATTGAGCTTTGACTCAATAACTACATGGCAGTTCACGGCTCAACGCGATGTACTAGAAATATGTGAGCCCACGTGTCGCAAGCAACTCGAACTTCGCAGCGAGTAACGCAAATCATAACTCTATTGGGGCAAAATTATTTCCAAGCCGGTTCACTGATATGTGCTACAGATGCAAGCCGTGAGCTGATCTGTAGGTTATTAGTTTTAGTTGAGTTTTACTAGGCATCCTAGTTTACATTACAATGCCACAACATAAGCCTAAATTCGACGATGATCTTATAGTTCGGTCCAAGAACAATCTCCTAAGATTATTCTCGCCCTTTTGTCAATGTTAAAGACTATTAGGACAGTAGGAGGATGACCAGTCAGCAAAAGTTAACAAGTTTTATTGAAATATATTCAAGTAACAACAGCAAGCAATTCTTTTACAACTGATACAGCATTGTAAATAAAACAAGGTTTACTTTATATTTCTATCATATAATTTCATTCAGCGTTAACAATAACAAGTAGTAGCATGTTGTTAGTGTCGAGATCAATGGACTTATGGGCCTAATATTGGCAAATAAAACTACTTTTTAAATCAATACAGGTGAATTTTTTTCTGGAATTTCAAAAGTACAAAATAAGCGACATTTAGCGGCCACAGCGGCTGCAAAAATTAGTGACAGTATTATAGTGGTATACACATTGTATACTCTAGACCACAGATTACAGACTGCTAGACTGACAAGGATTTCCGACTCGTTGATAATATGTCAAACTAAATTATGACATCTTATCACTGCTATCCTGCTAATGTCAAAAAAAGTCAAGAACTTTGTAGACTCACGGAAATGTGTTCTACTTAATGGTATTAAAAATAGACGAAAAATTATTATCAAGAGTTCAAATTATTAGCCAGAGTTTTTGATATCCACCAAAAAGTAGCTGAAAAATCGATTATTAAGATTTGGAATGGATCCTTTGGGTTCTATTTACAAAAAAAATTATGAAAAAATATTTTTATGCAGAGTGACAAAATCCCGCAACGAAAGGAAAAGCTAATAAAAAACTTAATCTGAAAACGATAGTTGCTTTTAAAAGGAAAAAACAGTTAGCCGTGTTAAGAATGAAGAATTGGCGCTTTGAGAAGAGAAATGCTGAATTGAAAAATGTAATAGAACAGTTGAAAGTACGATCGTTAATTAATCTAGAAAATGCCGATTTTCTAATGGATATAGCTCCTTTGAATAAAGAGATATTAAAATCTGTTGCTGTCGCTGGTACTCATAATGCAAAAAGGAGATATTCACCATCACTTAAATAATTTGCGCTCAAGTTACACTTTATTAGCCCGAGAGCTTATGGTTTTGTACGCAGGATATTTAATAAGTGTTTACCACAACCACGAACATTATCAAATTGGTACCGTGGTATTGATGGTGAACTGGTTTTTCAGAAGAAGCCACAAGCTCTGGAAATGTTAGTAAAACACACACAACATCCTTTGTATGCAGCATTGTGTTTTGAGGAAATGGCCATTCGCAAATCTCTCGAATTTTATGTCAAAACTTATATAGGTTTCGTTGATTTAGAACACGATATCACCAACCAAGAATTACTCTTTGCGTAAGATGCATTAGTGTACATGCTCACATGTATCAGTGGAACACGGAAAATACCAATACAAATACCATAGGGCCCAGTGTATAAGAAAAAGCTTCTATAGTAAAACAATCCATAACTCTGGTAGAGAAACGTGGAATTAACGTTGTTTCGCAAACGTTTAAAGGCTGTCCCACAAATATCTCAATGACAAAATTATTAATGCCATCTTGAGCTGAATCTTTTTAATCCTACCTTTACACATAACGAAAAAACCAACACACTGTTTCCCCATCCATCCCACATGATTAAATTAATTAGGAATACTTTGGGTGATAAAAGTATTCTAATCGTCAGGGAAGGAATTAAAATATCTTGGAAATTTATCAAGAAATTAGTTGACCTGCAACATAATGAAGGGAATGCACATAAATTTTAGTAAACAAATTACGAAGGTGATGGCAGCAATAACTTTAAGCGAATCAGTTGCTGATGCTATTTTATTTTGTAATAAAACTCTAGGCCTTAGAGATTTTGAGAAATCAGAAAAAATAATAGCTTTCATAAGAAAAAATTATCGTTTCTTTGACATCATGAATACAAAAAAAAGCCAAACGTTTTAAAAAGCCACTTTCAAAACGCAAGTATTTTATACAATAAGAAATAAGGCTTGCAGCAGTTACGTCGATAAAGATAAATAACAATAAGAATATGGATCCCCTCATCCATCTGCACTGTAGAGTTAAATTAGTATGTTATATTGGCCTCAACATTAGCCAAAACGAAGATTAAGTCTTAAGTACCTTGATGTCAGCAATAATTTTTGTAATTGTACAATAAATGTAATTATAATTTTATGTTGATTAATAATTTTTATTTATACTCAAATGCTCCTAAACTTACACTATGTTTAACAGTCACACAAAACTGTCGCATCTCTTAATCACTACATAGTATAAAACAAAGTCGCTTTCTCTGTCCCTATATCCCTATGTATGCTTAAATCTTTAAAACTACGCACCGGATTTTGATGCGGTTTTTTTAATAGATAGAGTGATTGAAGAGGAAGGTTAATATGTATAATAACATCCATTAAATAGTGGAGAAACACTATTAATTTTTAGGTTTCTAATGTAAATAATTACATTTTTCCGCTTATATTGCAACAAAAGCGGGCTGAAGCTTACGAAATTTATCAGTTTTATACCCGTGCTAAGCCGGAGCGGGCCGCTAGTTTTCTATATTTATCGAATTATTGGCAATGTCTTGGTGCGAAAAGGATAGATTGTTTCGTGTCAAAAGAGCAATCCATACCAGAAGCCATTTCTGATATTACATAAACCATGGTTTGGTCGGTAGCTTAGGGGCTACGCACTTGGCTTGTAATCTGCAGGTCCTAGTTCGAATCCCGCCATGTAGCAATGTGTTTTTCGATTTCGAATGTTATATGTACATCTAACTGACGTTCTTACAGTGAAGGAAAACATTATGATGCAACCTTCACGTATCTGAGAAGAAATTCAAAGATATGTGTAAAGTGAACCGGGTTGCGGGTTGCACTGGGCTAGCGTGGTTAACTAAGGCCTAGTCACCCCTAACTTGAGGTAGGCTCCGCGCTCCTCAGTGGGGACGTAAAGTGAGCAGATAATGATGATGATGATGGTTGGGTTAGGATATGTTTGTTGATCACTGAATGCTCTAATCACACTCTATAATACTACAAGCAATGACTTACCTGTTGAAGCAAGAGGTACAGAGTAAGCTATTTCATCATGAGTAAACTAGCTGGGATAGGAATACGGAAGACTTCGGCCGTCATTGATCAAACTGCGTTTTGTCGAAGTTCATCACAAAATCGATTTTATTAACTTTAATTGATCTTTAGAGTAAAATATTGACAATGAAATAGCTGTCTTCGACAGTAATCAGATTAAGACTGTGAACGTGTGGCAGGGAACAACACATATTTTACTTTTAACTATTAGCACAGATAATACAATAGTATCGGTACTAGAAGTCAGATCTCTAGTAAAGTCAATCCCCAGCTGAGTCTTGATGTTACATAAAAGATAATTAAGGTTTGTGAGTTATTGTTACAAATAATTAAGTCAAAGTCAACAAAGCAGTCTTTTTATTATAAAAACATAAAAAAGAAAACACCAACAAAAAAGTGGACTCCAAGCACAACATGCGAGGAAAAAGAAAAAAATGCGCATAACATTGTTATAGATTTTATACAAAACCATAAACCCTGGGTAAGCTGAAGGCCAGAGATCATAAATAATCTTGCATGGTTTCGGCCCCCTAGCTATCAAATCTTGACATTCCATGGCATACGTCGCCGGATTCAATTGCTTCAACATGAGTATAGCATGTTGTTTGAACGTTAATTTAGGTTTAAGTTTACGTTTACGTAGTTTTTCTCGGTTCTTCTTTTGTAGTTTATCTATTTCTTGTTGAGCTTTAAGGTCCTGAAGGCAAATTTCAGCTTTTTGCAAAGCGATTACCTGCGCACGTTCTTCTGCTCTTTGCTTAGCTAGTTCCTTAGCTTGTGTTTTTTGTGCTTTAAGAATCATTGCCATAGCTCGATCCTTTTTTTTTTCCATATCTTTCTCCTTAGAGCTTAGCAAAGATTTCCTCTTACACACCAATTTATTTTTAGAAGGGTCGAATTCAGTACTTGATGGTGATCGAGATGATTTTATGTCTCCAGCCTGGCCATCTGGCCTCTTACAAATTACGATTCTTTTGGGTATTATTTCAGATGTCTTACGATATTTACATACTTGTTTTTTTGAAAAGTCACGGAGTTCCTTCATAAAACAAAATTTTTCTTTTCTCGGATTGACTCCTCGGGTACGTGTCGAAGACTTCGTAGGGAGTAGAAACCTAATGATTGGGGCAGCCGACTTTGATGTAACTTTTCTTGATTTCGTGCAAACACGTGTTGTAGTGCTCGCAACACTACGTTTACATACGTTTTTACCGCTGATAAAAAATGTAGCTGTACAAGGTCCCTTTTTTAGACCTGGTTTCGCAGGTTTCTTATCCTTTTTACTATATTTGTCTACACTCTTTCCTTTAACAAAAAATGTGACCCTACGAGGTCGTTCTTCTTTCTTTTCGAGTTTAGGTTTCGTAGACTTCTTATCTTTTTTTCTAGATGTGTCAACACCTCTTCCTGGGACAAAAAAGGTGACTTTACTAGATGGTTTCTCTATCTTTTTTTGTTTCGATTCCAAACCCGATCCCGATTCAGGTGCTTTTTCTTCCTTAAATTTAACTGGAACTGTCCCGCGAGTTATTAGTGACTTTTTACTTTTAATATATTTGAAAATTCGTGTAGGACCGACGCTACATGTGTTAGTGGCCATTGTAGCAGTAAGAGATCCAAAAAGTCGTCTACGTGGAATTGACGTAGATTGGCTAGATTTGCTAGGTATTTTTACTTTGTCCTGTAAACGAGCACCAACAGATATTGACCGAGTAGAAGGTATAGGACTTGGTAAAAATTTATAAATAGTGCGGGGTTTGTTCGCTATCATTTCCTGTGAACGTCTTCTAGCAAAAGACTTACGATCTTGTAACACTAAACCGGGTGGCTTACAAATACTTTTATCTTTTCCAGGAGGAATTTTTGGCTTCTGTTTCTCTAATGGTTTCAAAGGTAATTTGACTTCAGTTGTAATACTACCAACAGAGTAGGAGCGGGGTTTTGGAAGATATTTTATTATTTTTGTTGCTGTTGTTAAGCATGCAGAGCTAGACTTAGATTTTACTTTTCTTTTTGATGGAGATATGTCTTTACTTGTATTGACACTAGTAACTGAACGCTCATGAGTCTTGCATTTCTGAGATTTAGTGGCCGGGCATAGTGTAGACATCTCGGCTCTGGTGTTGCTAGATATGTAAGATGTACCCATTGAACTAGGCGCTGGATAATACTTTTTCACATAATAAGGTTTATCACATTTCTTAGTATTCTTGTGTTTTTTGCAAGGTGTGCTCGCTTTTTTCTCTACTTTCTCACGTTTCTTTCCACGATTCCCTTTTTTATTGCAAGGATTGTTAGCTTTCTTCTCTTCTTTCTCATTTTTCTTACAGGGATTCCCTTTTTTATTGCAAGGATTGTTAGATTTCTTCTCTTCTTTCTCACATTTCTTCTCATTGTCTTTCTCAAGCTTATTAACATTTTTCTCTTTCTCTTTATCGGATTTTTTAATTATCTTATTTTCCTCTTTTTCAAATGTTTTAACGCTCTTGTCTTCTTCTTTACCACATTTTCTAACGTTGACGCCATTTTCTTTTTCATGTTTCTTGATGTGTTTCTTGTCCTTTTTCTCACGTTTTTTAGCGGTCTTGTCTTCTTTGTCTCGTTTCTTGATGCCTTGCTTATCCTCGTTTTCACATTTCTTAACAGCCTTACATATATCTATTCCACCTTTCCTTTCCTTCTTTCCCTTTTGTTTTTGGAGTTTACTAAGATTCTTCTCTTTTTGTCCCTCATTATCTTGTTTTTTCTCTTTTGATTTACAAACCGAAGGAGTTATGGTTTTAATAGTATTACTTGATTCCGTACGTACAGATGGTCGAACAGGCGGGAACAACTTGTGCACTGATACATGTTTGCATGGTTTTTTACAGCAGGTAGTTCGATCACAACATGTTGATACAGGAGCCAATGCAGATTTAGAAGTACTACCTTCTCGTAAATTTATCCG
Source organism: Papilio bianor (assembly GCA_011763625.2). Lineage (NCBI taxonomy): Eukaryota > Metazoa > Arthropoda > Insecta > Lepidoptera > Papilionidae > Papilio > Papilio bianor. The sequence continues at coordinate 2,420,305 of JAAOEG020000031.1, read as the reverse complement.
ACTTTTTTCGTTTTTATCTCCTTTAGCGGCTTGTGATTTTGTAGCTTGAATAATGCTACAACCCCCTGGACAAGGCAAAGGAACACAGTCAATACCAGACGTCGAAGATAATGCCATATGTTTATTAGGCGTAGTGGTTGAGCACCAGCGCTTGGAGAATTTTCCCTTTACAGTGTATTTAAAGCTTTTATTATGAATAGTGTTAGAACTTTTATTCTTAGACAGTTTAGATAAATTTCCAAATTCATTATTCTTTGAACAAACTGCACACAGAACAGTCTGGAGTACTTTTAATAAAGGTTTTGGCGCACAAATTTCAACCTTCCGATCCTGATTCATATTCCCTTGACAACTTTTGATTAAAAACTGTTGACATTTTTTATCCAACTCTGTTTTTTGCTTCTTATCTTGTTTAGCTTTGTTCTTATCTAAACTGTCATCGACCGATTTTGGTATATTACTTTTTATCTTCCAACACCCACTGCAGGTGATATCTTTACTTTTGCTGACATTTGTAATGGTTTCTGAACCCCTGTTTTTACTAGACTGTTTAAATGTTACGCTTTTGTGTTTTTTCTTTCCAACTTGAGATGACGTCGATCCTTCGCGTGGTATATTCGCGTCAATATAAGAATTATTGACCAATGTACTTTTTAAGCTTTTACTCTGACGATTTTTACCTGTCATTTTTTTTCTATTAGTTTTACAAGAAGTTGCTCTATTTTTCCTGAACAAAGCATAACGTTTATATTTACTTTTATTCTTGGAATAAGCGCAATTTGCGTCTTTTACATTTTTAGTAGTGTTTTGACGAGGTTTATTAGATGTTTTTATTTTTCTTTTCCTATTTGCATCCTGGTGGGGTCGAAAGGGATAAGTAATTAACCATAAAAAGCCTAGAAATAGAATGCAAGGGGACCATATAATAACAATAGTAATAAAAAGTAAATACTTGGTTGCGGCACATAAAAAAGCAAATACGCCACTATACTTGGATTGTTTGCAACTATCACAGACAATGGGTTCAGCTTTCCGTTTATTACGCATCTTTGTGGGTTCGAAATCATTGACAGCAGTCGATCCTCCAGAAAAGGACCTCCTCTTCAAGTGATCAGTGGTAGCAATGTTTTTTTCTTTACTTTTGGTTTTTAATGTCTGTGCATTGACGTTATCGACACCATCGCCCTTTTTTAAAATAGACTTTCGTGTATCTAGGTCCAAACGGCTACCGGGAATTTCAGATTTTTTAAAACTTTCACTTTTCTTGGCATCTTTTGGCTTTAGTAGGTAAATGTTGGACACAGTGGTACGCTCGGTCACTTTTAGTAAGTTAGGTGCAGCAGGGTTGTCGCTATGGGATTTAACAAAAGACGATTTCTTCTTAGGTTTTTCTGGATTTACATCTTCAATTGAGTAATGTTTGGAGCATAAACATTTATCACGTTTTGCATCACATTGTAAGAAGTTATAAAATACGTTTAAATGTCGTTTTCGTTGCATACAATGTTGGAATCCAAATAAATGCAATTGGCTATTTTTATTGCGTCTGTTTTGATTACCAGACTTTCTGTGTGAAATATTCTGGTCGTTCTCTCCTTCGTTAATGTCACGCTCGTATAATACTTTAACTTCGTTAGTAACACGATGTTTTACATTTAAATCACGTGATCGATGTTCGTTGACCACAGCAACGTTTTGGGAGTCACTAGATATTAATTCTTTTATTTCATCTTTGGCGATAATACTAAATGACGATAAAATACTTTTTAAAGGCTTCAAATCAACAGAGGGCTTTCCAGCGAATTCTTCCTGTCGTGCACTTTCTGGAAACATGTACTTATTTACTTTATCTAATTTTTAAATTATACTTACTAAAACCCTTTTGTGTTCTCATGCGAAAACAAAATATGACGAAATTCATAGACAAACATTGCCCAGCGACTTCAGATAAATTAGCCAAACCTACATCGAAATCTTTCCATTTATTTAGAAAGGACACGGAGATCATACACATACAAATATTGATTTTTGTTAATATTTATGACGAATCGAAGAAAATTAACACCACTAAGAATCACTAAGAATAGTACTTAAATTATATTTTTAAATCAGTCTACTACTTTAATAAAAGCTAATATGTGAACAATTATATACTATCTGTAAATCGTTTTTCAAATGTTAGCCAAATACATTGTTACATCTGGCATATTATTAGACAAATGTCATCCTTCAGGGACTTTTAATTAAGAAACAATTTTTAAGAAAAAAACAAAATCGACTTCCTAGGCCGAGTCGGTTTCGGCCTAGATAGGATCTTAAACGTAGTACTGGGTCCAACACATCTCAGATAAAAATGTCAGTAATCTACAACGCCGACACTGACTTCAAAATATCAATAATTGCACAATATTGAAATGATACTAGAAAGAAGAGAGCTTACTTTCTCTCGAGGGTGGTATTCATGACATAATTTTTACACTTTTTAATGTATTTTGTTGAGAATTTTTTTAGGAAGCCGGTTTTGTTTTTTTCTTATTTTAGAATTTTTAGTGACTATGAAGTTTACTACCAATTTTCGTCATATACATTGTAACAGTGTTCTAATTTCAATTCAAAACTAATTTAGAAATGCAACAGTACAACCAACCAATATAATCATCATCTTTGTTTGAAACAAAGAAAAAATCTTAAAACAAATTAAAAACATTAAAAAAGTTATCAACAAACGCATCATTGCGAACATTTTATTGTCTAGCTAAGCGCCGCTGTTGCAATTTTCAACTATCGTAGGCATTAGTCTTTTGATATCTTTTAAACTATTAGTCAGATTGAACTAGTTCAAATGGCAATTATAATCTACATTAAATTATCCTGATAATGAACATATTTATATGGATAAGGATTCATACCGAATGCGAATAATAGCATCGTAAATTACAACACTATCAGTCGTAGACATTTTAATTGATATTTCTTAAGAAAGATGACGTTATTCTAAGGAAACCATGGCAGATAAATATATACTATCTAGGACCGTTATTTAAGCAATTTAAACAGCTAAAATTCTACATTCCGGTGTATTTGCGCAGAGTGAGTGATTTAGTAGTAATTAATTTGAAGACTTTGGTTGTACTTATAGAATTGGCCACTTTTAGAGTTCCTATAGTTCTCGATATCTCGTCCGCCACTTTATGTTTGCATTCGACTGTACATACTAGGCCGACCCTCTGTAGATACAAGAATAGGTTGATAGTGAATTTGATTTGAAGTAAATTCTTTCCAGCTTCTTATGCCACACTTTTTTAGTTATATTACATTTTTTAGTTATTATATATCTCTGGATATCTTGTCTGCAACTTTATTTATGCAGCTGACTGTACTACTCTTCCATACATCTTTCAATTCAATCTCTTCCTACGCATGTCCTCTTTTACGCAATCCATTCATACTTTCTTCGGTCTACGTCTACCTTTGTAACCATTAACTTTCAATGTCATTACTTTGCTATTTATGTGATCATCACTCACCTCGTAAAACGTCCATACCACAATAATGTTTTCTTCTAAATTTCTCTAACACTGGCGCTACTGGACAAAACTTGTATTACTACAGTTCAATCTAATATATAAAATTAACTAATTAATTCAAATTAATTACTTGTGTGTGTTACTATATATCTTACTTTTGTATTGTTTTGATTCAGTACTTGATTTTTTGTCAGTTTTTACATAGGCCAAATCTTTTGTTGTACTATTGTTTACATTTTTTTCAGTCTGCCTGCTAAATTTTATTTTCTTCTTTTCTCTATACTCCGATTTCTTACGGTTAAAACGGGTTCCGGAGTATCCTCTTTCATTTTCAACTTTATATTTGACATTACATAAATCATGTAACTTTCCAGTATCCCCGTCCATCACTCGACGGGGTTAAATAGAATATTCTTCTTGCTCGATTTATTTTTAATGCCAAAGACGTCATCGAAGTTTAACAAATTCATAAAATTATCAAATTAAGGTCACAATTTGTAAATTTATTAATTTGCAAAAGTAATTACGTCAGTGTCTAATCTAGTAACTTAAAGGAGTCCGTCATGTCATTATTTTACAGACCGATGGGAAAATCGGAGCCCATAGACAATGTTACATTCGATTGGCGATATCGCTATTAGAATCAACAAAATGAGTGATATTGTATAGGAAAATTAAGTGACAAGCACTAGACATATCGAAAGATATTGTTAGTTCCATATTCTTTTGATATTCGTTATAGACTCGACTCGGACCGAATGTACATACTTTGTCTAAGGAGGCTGACCATGTGGTCATAAAAGTAAAATAAGGTACCACACTACCGCCATATTCTTTTCTGCCATTTTCTAAGCCCATGTAGGTTTAACATATTTACTTCTGAGAATATACGTAAAACCTACATGGGCTTAGGAGATGATACGCGACGATGCTACGCGATAGCAGCGGCTTTGCATTGCATAAGTCGTTTAGCGACTAAAATTGTCGAGTTTCGAAAATTCACATTGCGTTGTGTACTAAGGGCCTCAGACACCCACGCTGATACAATGAGACCTCACATCTATGATTTTTTTTTATATTACAAGGTAGCAAACGAGCAAGCGGCCACCTGAAATCGCTAAAATAGCGAAGTGACCGCTGCCCATAGACATCCGTAATTGCAGATGCGTTGCTTACCTTTACTCGACGAAGCAGGAGAAGCACTCAAAAACAAAATTTCCTCTTCCCATGCTTCCCTTTTAAGGAAGGGGTGGGAAGGGAAAGAGGACTAGTATGAGGAATCCCTAACGCACACTCATCAGATGAAACGCGGAATTGCTTTCAATTCATGCCTGTCTTGTGTGTGGTCGTGGTTGTGCTTCATTATCAGTGTATTTAAAATAATGTTTAGTGAAATTGCTGCACGGAACGACTGATTATAATACAATTGAATTGGTCAACAAGGTTAACATTGACATAGTTTTATTTTGCAATATTAGAAATATAAGAGGTAGGCAACGTTTCTACAATTGCGGATGACTATGGGTACCTTATTAAAACAATATAATCGGTACTAGTACTCAGATCACCAGTAAAGTGAAGCCCCAGCTGAGCTGTGATTATAAATAAAAGACAACTACGGTTTGTGAGTTATTGTTGCAAATATTAAAGTTAACAAAGCAGTTTTTTTATTATAAAAAAGTAAAAGAGAAAACACCAACAAAAAAGTGGACTCCAAACACAACAAGCGAGGAAAAAGAAAAGAAGGCGTATAATATTGTTAGACATTTTATACAAAACCATAAACGCTGGGTAAGCTGAGGGCCAGAGGTCATAAATACGCTTCCATGGTTTCGGGCCCCTAGCCGTTAAATCTGTACATTCCTTATTGAACGACGCCGGATTCAGGTGCTTCAATATGATTTTAACGTTTTGTTTGAACGTTAGTTTAGGTTTACGTGTACGTGCTTTTTTGCGATTCTTCTTTTGTAGTCTATCCATTTCTTGTTGAGCTTTGATGTCCTGAAGTCGAAACTCAGCTTTTTGCAAAGCGATTACCTGCGCACGTTCTTCTGCTCTTTGCTTAGCTAGTTCCTTTGCTCGTGCTTTTTGTGCTTTAAGAATCAATGCAGTAGCTTGATCCTTTCTTTTTTCCACATTTTTCTCTTTAGCCTTTAGCTTAGATTTCTTCTTACGCACCAATTTATTTTTAGAAGGGCCGGTTGCAGTACTTGGTGCTGATCGAGACGATTTAAGGCTTCTGTCACCTGCCTGGTGATCTGGCCTCTTATATATTACGATTCGTTTGGGTATTATTTCAGATGTCTTACGATATCTACATACTTGTTTTTTTGAAAAATCACGGAGTTCCTTCATAAAACAAAATTTCTCTTTTCTCGGATTGACTCCTCGGGTACTTCTCGATGACTTCTTAGGGAGTAGAAACCTAATGATTGGGGCAGCCGACTTTGACGTAACTTTTGTAGATTTCGTACAAACACGTGTTGTACTGCTAGCAGTACTACGTTTACATATGCTTTTACCTCTCACAAATAATGTATCTCTACTAGATCGTTTCTTTTTCTGTTTTAGTTTAGGTTTCGCATGCTTCTCACCTCTCTTAATAGTCTTATCTGCACCTTTTCCTATGACAAAAAATGTGACTCTGCTAGGTCGTTCCTCTTTCTTTTTTAGTTTAGGTTTCGCAGGCTTCCCACCTTTGTCAATAGTTTTGTCTACACTTTTTTCCCTGTCACAAGATGTGACCGTACTAGGCTGTTTCTCTTCCTTTTTTCGTTTAGGTTTTGCTAGCTTCTTACTTTTTTTAATAGTTTTATCTACACATTTTCGTCTTACAAAAAAGGTGACTCTACTAGGTCGTTTCTCTTTCTCTTTTCGATTAGGTTGCACAGTCTTTTTACCTCTTTTAATAGTTTTATCTACACATTTTCTTCTGATAAAGAATCTGGCTCTACTTGGTCGTTTTTCTTCCTTTTTTCGTTTAAGTTTCGCAACATTCTTACCTTTTTTGATAGTTTTGTCTCCACTTTTTTTTATACTTGTATATGATTTCGATTTCGATTCCGATTCTGATCCGCACCCCGATCCCGATTTCGATTTCGATTCTAATTTCGATTTCAATCTTTTTTCCTTCTTTAATTTAACCGGAACTGTCCCGCGAGTCATAAATGACCTTTTACTTTTAATATATTTGAAAATTCTTGTAGGACCGATGCTACATGTATTAGTAGCCATTGTACCAGTAAGAGATCCAAAAAGTCGTCTTTGTGGAAATGATGTAGATTTGCTAGATTTACTAGGTACTTTTACTTTGTCCTGCAGACGTGCACCAACAGATATTGACCGCGTACAAGGTATAGGACTTGGAAAAAACTTATAAATAGTGCGGGGTTTGTTCGCTATCATGTCCTGTGAACGTCTTCTAGCAAAAGACTTACGATCTTGTAACACTAGACCCGATGGCTTACAAATAGTTTTATCTTTCCCAGGGGGAATTTTCAATTTTCCAGGGGGTATTTGCACTTTCCCAGGGGGAATTTTCTTTGTTGTCTTCTGTTTTTTTATTGGTTTCAAAGGGAACTTGACTTCAGTTGTAATACTACCAATAGAGTAGGAGCGGGGTTTGGGAAGATATTTTATTATTTTAGTTGTTGCTGTTAAGCATGCAGAGCTAGACTTAGATTTTCGTTTGCCTCTTGATGGATGCATGTCTTTACTTGTATTGACACCTGAAGTTACTGAACGCTCTTGAGGTAGAGATATATATTTTAGGACAGTTTTTGATTTCGGAGATCCAGTGCTCAGGCTGTGTGTAGACATCTTGACACTGGTATTGCTAGACTTATGTCGCCCTATCGGCCTAGGTGCTGCAATATATTTTTTCACATAAAAACGTGGAGTTACTGAACGCTCTTGAGGCAGAGAAATATATTTTAGGACAGTTTTTGATTTCGGAGGTCCAGAGCTCAGGCTGTGTGTAGATATCTTGAGTGTGGTATTGCTAGACACATGTCGACTTGTCGGCCTGGGCGCTGGTAAATACTTTTTAACATAGAAACGTGTAGTTATTAAACGCTCTTGAGGCAGAGAAATATATTTTAGGACAGTTTTTGATTTCGGAGGTCCAGAGCTCAGGCTGTGTGTAGACATCTTGACAGTGGTATTGCTAGAC
>JAAOEG020000031.1:2221328-2238119 GCA_011763625.2 Papilio bianor | reverse complement strand
TCTGTGTGGTCGTGGTATTACACCGGTCGAGCCGGCCCATTCGTGCGAAGATGTTAAAGCGGGCTCTACCACTGTTAGACAGTGGTAGAGCCCGCTTGATAAGAAACTTGATAAGAAAAGGGTGGGATTGAAAGATGATTAAAATTAGACCCCTGGGTGGACTGTGTTATTTTTATCAAGGACCAACAGGGATATCCTTTCGTGTATAAGTGTTTTTGACAAAGAAATATCACATCATTTGTTTGTACCGCAGACTAATTAAAAAGCAAGTTAATTAATCGTAATCGAACTAAGTTGATTGACCTTGAAACTAGAAAGTGCTTTGGTGACATTTTATACAAACTGTTTCAGCTTTGTGTATTTTTATTTTGATCTTGCTTTAATTAGTTTGTACTACTTTATTGTAATTTTTACATTTGATGTCAGTCTTCATAACTCTGTCCTAGTCTAATTTTAAAGTATTATTATATATATTTTTTAATTTGTCGACGCTACTCTACATCTCTCCCTCTCCTTACATCTAGCATGGCCAGAGATTTTTTGCGTAGTTATTATTTTTTTAATATTTAATTATCAATAACATTTTTGTAATGCAAACCACTTTGTATCATTGAACTGTATTATTTTTATTATTTAACTTGTACCACCGTATTCCTTCGCGAAACTTCTGTGAAATATTGACAATAATTTGTATAACCATAGCTGGCATTGGCAATCGTAACTGGAATATGTTGGTTATTCCTGAGACCGGTTGTTGAGTAATGATCCCAGTTAGAACCTTTTTTCACTAGGCTTCTTTCTGTTTGACATCTATTTCACATTTCTACCACGTGTTCAAGCAAATTATTTTGTAGAGCTGATAAACACAGCAATCGTTATTATAACAAAATTAAAACAGCTAACTCACGTACATTTACTCCGGTGTCGCCACCGACATCGGGGCCCTTCTTCAAGGTGAGTGGGACTGGTATTATTTCGCGGTTTCGTCCCGTTTCTCACTGAATAATACCAGTCGCACTCACCCTGAAGAAGAGCCCAAGATGGCTTTGAAACTAGTCGGTGCCGAAACCGGATTAAATGTACGTGAGTTAGCCGTTTTTATTTTGTTACAATAATGTCTGTCAATAACGAAAGTTTAAACAGTATAAACAACAATTCGTTACTATATGTTACTATTAATGAAATGCCACTTAACTTGGGGTTGCGTCTAACCAGACATGATACCCAGTGATAACAAGTTTTCGGTTTATTAGTTGTTCTGATTTTTTATATTTAAATAGCGATCGCTCACACAGTAATCTAGTGGAAAAATAGTGTAATGATCCAAGTTAAACGCACAGTAATGTAAGGAGTCGAGCATAACTAGTTTTCATGATGACCTTTAGCTGTAATATGGCCGTACTAACTGTAAGACATTGCGGTGAGCATCTTCAATTACATGTCATTACTTTTATTATAATACCCGACTGTAATATGTTAGACGGTAAGGTAATTAAATATTTTAATGTCTACTTTAATTATACGCTTTATAACTATCTGTCGGCCGCGGCTCCGTCTGCACGGAATTTAAAAAAACTTAACAGTAGCCTATGTGTTCTTCCAGATTATGTTTTATTTTTAGTTTTATAGGTAATAAGATATGTTGAGCCGATGCGGAATTATCCAGTATATATGTAAATAACAAAGAACTACGTATTCCTCGGGAACGGGGATGACCCGTATCCCATGTGTAACTTCAGACTTTGTTTTATATATGTACATATGTATGTGCCAAATTTTAATAAGATATGTCGAATCGACAGCCGTGAAGTTCAATTCATTCCGCGTTTCGTCTGATGAGTGTGCGTACCGGAGGCATAATTATAGTTCTTTTGCCATTCCTACACTTTTCTAATATGGAAGGGAAGGGGAAGTGGGTGTGAAGGACAAGGGATGCAGGTTAAGAGGAAATATTCTCTTTCTCTGCGTCTCCTCGCCTGTCTATTAAAGGTAGACAATGTATCTGCAATTTCTGTTCATTATGGGCAGCGGTCGCTATTTTGGTGAATTCAGATGGCCGTTTACTCGTTTGCCACCATTTAGTGGAATTAGACGTACATAGATACAAAATGTTTTAGCTAATTAATCCTCATATCAGTAATTACATGTTACAAGATGCTTTGATATTAATAAAAAAAATATTAAAAGATTACCTCGCTGGCAGTTGAAAGGATCACACGTCAAGGGATTTTTATTACAGGGTAAGGTTACGTATATATTATTAATTATGCGTTTCATTCCCAGCCGACACGACCTGGCCAGACACGCCGTAATTACGATGATGAGTTTGTGTTTTAAAACATAAACAGTCATCGTGTACACTGTAATCCATTGACTCTTGTCCGCAGTTGAACGACCTTGGGTTGCAATTTTGTTATTTTAACCACTTGCTTTCTTAAAGTATTATATGTTAATAATTCAGAAGAAATTATTTAGTACAAAGTTCATTTATGAATTCAATTATAAAACATTTATCTTTAAATTTGTGATTCTATTTTCCAATTATATGAAATCGAATTAAAAGAAAGAGAAGAGTGTCTCGGTGGCTCAGCTTTTGACTTACCAATATTTTTGCGAATTTCGTGTGTTCATTTATTCAAAGTTCTTACGTACTAATACATCGTTATGCAAACTGCATATATCGGCGAAGAAATTCAATGATGTGTGTGAAGTCAACCCGCACTGAACTAGCATGGTTGACTAAGGTCTAATCACCCCTAATTTAGGATAGGCCCCGAACCCCTCAGTTGGAACCTATAGTGAGCTGATTGATGATGAATCGAATTGAATCGTTGCTTCATTTTTATTCTATAAGCATTATAATAATGCGATAATGTTTTCTCTACACATCCTCATGTTTTATTATAAATTATTTAAATTATATAAGCATCTTAAGTTATTACCTAATTAAAATATCAATAGAAGCAGGAAGGCGCGAACAAGGTTGAACCTCCTCTATACCTCCCCGCACCTCTTTCTCCGCCTAATTTCGACGCCAGCTAATTAAAATAAATGGCGTACGTATAATGTATACTAGATATATAATTAAATTGTGATTGCTATCTTGCGGGCTCGCATATTGTTTGCGAACCGTTGCGCGGTTTCGTTATGTATCTCTTTCACTTTTATCACCTCGCCGCGTGGGTTGCTATGCGGTCTCAACAACTTGTTATGTGTTTTTAGTTGTTAATTTTAATATCCTTTACGTGTTAAAAAGTTTAATATATTTTGTTATAAGCTTATTAAATACACCTGTATGGATAAGTTCGAATTATTGAATACTGATTGCGTAGTAGTATAGTCGTAAAAAGTATGTGCTTGTAATATACAATTACCATGAGAATAGGGTAGAGAGAGATATGAAATATTTCGAATAAGATTACATTATAGAACGAGCTGTCGCCCGCGGCCCCTCATCCGCGCGTTCTTTTTCTAAATTAAAAGATTTTTTCTAAAATAAAGAATTTAGAATTCTAGAATTTTCCTAAGATAAACATAGCCTAAGTTACTCCTTATTACATCAGCTACCTGCCAATAAAAGTCCCGTCAAAATCGGTCCAGCCTATAGATGTAAGGCCGGTAGAAAACAAATTAAACCAATCCATTTAAAACTAAAAAAACCGTTTAAAACCTAAGTAAACCCTTTTAAACGATATGTGTTTATGACTTTGTATTATTTTATTACAACTACATTTTCTTGATTTCATCAAGGTAGGGATACAACAGAGTACCTAAAAAACATATTTGTTTTATGTGAGGTAATGTGTCTAATTATTTAAATCTTTTAATTAAGTAAAAAATATATATATAATATTTTATTTTCGTGTTCGAGTTTTCAACCGAGTTTTTAAAATGGTTTGTTTGGGGTTTAAAACGGCAGAATTTTATTTAAAACGTTTTAAATCGGTTTATTTACATCTGTAGTCCAGCCATTTCAGAGATTAGCCGGAACAAACAGACAGACAGACAAAAGTTGTAAAAAATGTTATTTAGTTGTGTTTACCGTATATATGTTCATATATTTGTAGTAAAAAACAGTTATTTCAATATTACAAACAGACACTCCAATTTTATTATATGTATAGATATGGTCCTTAGACCTAGTCTAGATAATTAGCTGGCATGATAACTACCAAACAATTCTATGCCCAAACAATGCTTCCTTTACTTAAATGTAGGTATCTACACTTGTTTGATTTAACTAATTTTCTTTATAATAACTACTAACTGATGGAATTTCGCGGAATCACTCACAAAGGCAAACGAGCGGTCAAGGATGTCGACTACAAATGTTAAAGTTCACTACGTCTATAAAAATAGGCAAACCGCTCCGATGAGCATTTAAACAATATATTAAAGTGCTCTAAGTGGTTGTGTATTTTTCGAAAGGCATTTTGAATGATGATGTCATCGCAATCGTGAGGTGTCGTCATTCGGAAATCGTGTACAATTTTTTTATTTTGTTGTACCTCACATAATTATCATTTGGCCAGGAATATGTTTTTGAACACGTGTTAAAGATTTTTTTGACAAAGTAATTAAAAGAGATGGTTGTTTTTAGTGTTTGTCACACAAAGGCTACTATTGATCCAAGCCGATTCCTGTCGGATCGTAATTAAATTTTTTGTTGTCAATCATGTTTACGCGATAATTCTGCAACGGTTCAACTAATCTTATTAAATTTGACACAGATATAAAACAAAGTTAGGAGTAACATAAGGTAAACGGTTCATGCCCTAAAATGTCAGATTCCAGAAGGTTATTTAGTTTTTGTTCGTTACATATTTTGTCGATAAGTCCGCCACTGTTCAACATATTTTACTGTAATTTAGCACAGATCTAGAACATAGTATGGAAGAATATATAGGCTACTTACTGTTTTTTTTTAATTCCGCGCGGATGGAAACGCGGGCAAAAGCTAATTGCTATATACATTTTAATTAATATTTAATAGCTTTTTAGTCATTGATTACTTTGGATCGTGGATGGATGGAGTGTGTATATTAATTACTGTAGTGTACCAATAGATATTTTTTGTCTGTCCATACTACTTGTACGTTGTAAGACATTAAATACCCGTTTCTTACTACATCCATAACACGTTGTTGTAGGCGGAGTGATTCTGTACACTTATGTATAGCGTACTCGTTGAACGACATTACTTTCTACAAAAGTTAAGTGTCTAAGACCATTTAAATTTTGTGTTCGACGTTATTAAGAAGTAGAAACCTAATTATGACACCAAATTTATCGAAGCATAATCTATACATACATATAATAAAATTGGAATATCTTCTTTATGTCTGTCTGTTTCTGGTTAATCTATGAAATGGCTGGACCGATTTTGACGGGATTTTTATTGGCAGGTAGCTGATGTAATAAGGAGTAACTTAGGCTACGTTTATTTTAGAATAAACGTTTTATTTTAGAAAAAGAACGCACGGACGGAGTCGCAGGCGACAGCTAGTAGAAAATAATGTCAAATATCTCATTCTTATTGAGGAAAAAAAAATTCTTATCATCAACAACCGGCCCTTGTTGTAGGGTCGGCACAGTATGTATTAATTTTGCACAAATCTCTATCAGCCGTCATATCTGAATTTACACACACATATCCTCTTTCACACAATCCATCCTTACTTTCTTCGGTCTTCCTCTACCTTTGTAGCCATCCATATTTAATGTAAGGTATAAATTAAAGCAGTGTAAACTCACCTGATGTGAGGCCGCACTCGTTGCGTGCTTAAAGGTTTGATTGAAATTGCGAGGTAAACCTCAACAACTCAATTAAGTTTAAGTAATAAAACCTAGTGAGAACTTAGCTTACTCTTTGTGTAGTATGTTAGGCTGTCTCTTGCTGACAGGCGGCAGGGCAACTGAAAGCTTGGAAGCTAAATGTCAGACTTACGATTTGAGTTTTGGGTTCGCGGCTTGAGTTAGCATGTAACAATTTAATTCGTGGATTGTACACTAAGTTAATAAGCAGTCAGTGCATAGAGCGTCGGTGGCTCATGGGTTAAGCTCTTGACTTGTATAATCTGCAAATCCTGGGTACAATTCCGCCATGTATCAATTTGTATTTCGACTTCGAATTGCATATGTACATTCATCCGATGTTCTTACGGTAAAGGAAAACATCGTGATGCAACATGCAATTATTGACAAAGAAATTAAAATTTATTAAGTGAAAACCACCAAGCTGGACTGGGTCAACATGGTTGACAAAGGTCTGGTAGCCCCTAACTTAGGGTAGGCTCCGAGCCCCTCAGTGAAGAAGTTTAGTGTGCTGATGATGATTCTAGTGCATTCAATTTTATGAATATTTGTATGTACTCAGACTGTTCTGTTTTTAAATCAATGTTTTTATAGTTAAATTGTGGGTTTTAGGAGAAACGTTAATAACACCGTAACAATTCGTATTACTTAGATGAAATAAAAGAACTGCGTAATAACCTTGTATATAGTGAATATAGTCATAATTGATAAACGGGAAAACAGAAATAACAAAAGTTGTAAAGCTCGCCATGGGGAAACCACATCCGGGTATTGTTTAGGGTGTGAGGGAAATATAAAAGGGTGGAAAGTTGGTAGCGTCCCTCTTGACTGACGAGTTCTAAGCATTTTAATTGTTTTATTAAAGCCTTATTAATGTCTTCTCTTAATCACTTAAGTTATAATTTCACCTGCTGGTTCTTAGGTAATTGAATTTCTCGTCTTTTTGAAATATTCTTTACTTAATGCTATGAAGAAATTATTTTAATCTCGGCTTGATGTCTTAAGAAATGGTTCGGCTATTTTACACTGGTATATATATATAATTATCCTTAATGTTCGTATTAAGATATATTTTAGTTAGTTATATCATACTCAACTTAAACATTAACCGATTCACTTTAAGTCAGAAAAAAAACCCGTATCGTTCATGCACTCAAATGCAGAATGCTAAACGCGATCTGAATAAGCCCAAGACTCCTTAACGGGCGTCCTCACGACGGTTTTATTCGATTTGGAGTCAGGTCAAACGGCCAAAGAACTCACCAGCCGTTAAATACGGTGTTTATAAAGATTTCGCAACGCGGATAGGTTACTATTTAGTATATCACGCTAATTATCAACCAAATAAGGCAACAAACAATTATCTTAGCTAGTTAAGAAGAAGATCGTAATCAAATAAGATCTCTATCTTAATAATATTATAAATGGAGAGAGTGAAAAGAGATTGTCGCCTAAACTGCTGAACAGATCTCGATGAAATTTAGCATAGATGTAGAGGATAGTCTGGAAGAACACACAGGCTACTTTTGAACCCGGAAATAGTTACAGTTCCATTGGGATACGTATTTTTTTCTTAATTAATTCCGCAACGGTGCAACATATCTTACTGAAATTTAAGACAGATATAGAACATAGTCTGGAATAACACATGGGACAGTGAGTTTTTCTTAAATCCGCGCGGACGAAGTCACGGGCGACAGATATTAAAATAATAAAGTATATACTAGTGATTAATTATACTGCGATTTTTTTACTCCGAACCACCTTAACACATTCACTGCGTTACGACCAGTATTTGGTTTGTTTGTTTGCCTTGTTTTGCCTCCTGTGCGGCGCCGGGTTTGCTATGTTTCACGTGAAGGTTAAATAGAGATAGCTATATATTTAAGATGCTTCAAGTGTGAATGAACTTATTAATGTCGACGCAGTGAATGTGTTAACTTGTTGTCGCCGTCATCCATTTGAAACAGAGATAACAGATATTTATACCATTGTTTCGGAAGTAGAAACGCATGCTACATCATCAATCGCCTGTATTCAATCACGTGATGTGGTTGCAGCCTACACTCGACTAACTGTTGCAGATGTCAGTGAACTTAGCATCGGCGCTTCACCCGAGTAGTTTCAAATTTATACACTAATTCGCTCTACATATCATTCTATCATTACCAGACAAAGAGTGTAAAGTTTTTGGCGCGTCTGTAAGTTTTTTTCAATGTATGTGAAATTGTATGTATGGAAATTCCATTGTGACAGTCCAGATCCTAAACATCGGCAAGATTTTGGTAAGTGAGGTGTTATATAAAAAATAATAATAAAAATAACATAAAAAAGACGAAGAAAAAGTATAATAAGGTAAATAAGTAGTTGGTTATTTGTTCGGTAAATTTAAGTATTGCAATGTTATATATAATATAACATTGCATACACAATATATTGTGCAAATAGTATCCTTAAGTGAGTGAATTGTTAAATTCTTATCAAATAAATAAGTAATCTTAAACCTATTCGATAAATCTTCTTCACCGGAGTGTGATGTGGGTAGAGGTACATAGCATAATTACAAAACACATGTAATGAACTTGAGAAATGAAATTACAAAATCCACGAGTTGATATCACATGCGCCATAACTTCTATATTTTACTGCTAAGTCTTTCGATGTTTTCTTGTCTTAATCTTTAGAGTTTCGTGTTGTAATTAAGGTTTGGTAATTTTACGACCTGATGGAATTTAAATTAATTTTATAATTAACGATACTATATTACTTACTTATAATTAATAGCGTCTTATTAAATAGGTAGAAACTTTAGTTATCAAATTATTAAGATTTTTATGTTGCATTATGAAAAAAGATAAAAATTTACGACAGAAATACCGGCTTAAAGATTACAAATAGAGTAACTCCCCTTCATTACCTATTATTTTCTTACGAGTATATTGTGTGTGCTCTGGAAACAAGATCGCTTGTAAATTTAAAACACTCCTCAGGTGAAGTAGGGAAACTAAATAGCTAATTGACAGTTTGTAGATTTATGTAAGAACGTTTATTCATATTTATATTTCATGAATAATTCCCGTGAATAAAAAGTCACTTTTAGACGGCGGAAAGGCGAAATTTATAAAAGAAACAGAATGATAAAAATAATAATGATTTCTCAATAAGGATTCAACTTAATGTACTATTTACCGACGGATCCATTAATTTTGTGTAAAACACTTCATACTATCCGATTTCCTTCTCTCAGTTGACTTGAATATTTATGAGGCAGACTTTTGCTGCCTCCCTTTATTCTTCACTTGCGTTAAAACTTTTGAGCGAAAGCTAAATTTTGAAGTGTTGAGGAATTTTCGGGATGTATTAAATATACAAAAGTAAAGAATACATGAGTGATATAATTTCTTGCGTGATATAAATTCTTTACGTTATAATTTCGTCCCTGTGGAATTAAAAAAAAAAACTGTTTATTTAAAACAAATCTGTACAATGGAAAACTTACATTTTTGGGGAATAAATATGCTAAACGTTCTTCCAGAATAATTTATTTTGAGATGCTTCTATTTCATCCAAATCTGTTTTGTTTTTCCGGGATTTTTAACATACATCTTAACTTTCAAATTTATTGTATTGATATTTCTTGCAAGCATATCAACCACTGGCTTATCGAACCAAAAAAAAATGATTAGATTTATTGTCGTAAACCATATCCTAGCACACGCCTAAAGCTTGGTTAGAATGGTAAAAGAAATATTAGTAAATTAACTAAAATCTGCTTATATTTTAATTTAAAAAAAATTAAGTTTTTAATAGAGTTTTCAATGAAGTAAAATTTCAATGACCGGTTTCTTATGTATACAGCAGGCAGTAGGCGAGCTATCGAGCCTTTATTAAAGCTCGCGTGCTTGTCAGACGCCTCGCTGATGTTCTGAGGTGGACTATAATTACTTTATCAATTTACTTGCAGCCCTGTCGGTGTTTATGTTGTACGTGTCACTGACAAAACGTGTACGCCGCCAGTTTGTAATTTGCCTAGGCAAATCGTAAAGACTCAAATTACAAAGTGAATTCATTTTGCAAATAGAATTTGCTTCGTTTGATGTGAGTGGGACAGATATCACGGTCCTGTCGTGTCTCTCACACAGCTAAACGAAGTCACATGTGAGAGATGGACCGCGACCGCGAAGTAATACCAGTTCCACTCACCCTGAAAAAGAGCCCTCCATGGGCTTGAAATTAGTCGGTGCCGAAACCGATGTATGCGAGTTAGGGTCCAAGTACAAAGACCGCCGGAGAGTACAGTTGAGCAGTTTATATCGCAAATAAAATTGAGTTTTATGCGCTTGAAACAAGGTTAAATTTTACTTTTTAAGTGTTTTTTAACCTTGCTCTTTATAAAGTGCAAAGTGAAATTCAATCTTTTAAAGCTTTTTAAGCTTTATTCAATTGTTTAAAGCTCATATTTATTTGCGATTAAAACTAAGCCTTACGCTCCGCTCTCTCAGAATGGATCCTTAGTGTTTTCTATTTAGTTTCTCTCGTGAGAATCGTCACAGACATCTAATAATATTTCGAGTGTACAGAATTTGTATTCTAACGATGTTACTAGTGCAATACTTTGACTTGAAACGATGCTATAGTCACTATACTGGACTATAATGTAGATTAATACCGCAATACGACCATACGCAAGACAGGTCTTGTCACTACACTTGTCAGGAATCCAAGTGAGTTACATCGCCATAAACATCTCTTTTTATAATGTTAGTCAATAAGGCAACCGTATCCATTTGTTATACTGCAATACCCGTGCATTTTGGGTACAAGGGAAATAAGGGCGATAAAATCAAGTTGATTTCTTGTCTTACATCAAAGTAGTAGGAAATAAAGTTCATTAAAAATATTGTATGTTACAAAATTCGTTGCGAAACATTGACATTATGAACCGGTGGAGTTTGCAAAGAATTGCAGTAAGTTGTGGGTAAAGAAAAACCGACGGCTTGTTGATGTCGACAATTTAATTGTATAATAACAGCTTTTCATTACGTCCGTAGCAAACATAGCGTCGCTTTGTCTGAATTACATTTGTATATTTATTATAAATAAAATCTTGTTAGACAAAGGGACTTACAAAGTTTTTGATCGAAATGTTGAGATGAGTTTCAGCATCTTTTGTTTTTTTTACAAACATTGCTTGATATGTATTAATTAACTTGTGAGTGTTTGATATTTAAAAAGTTGTATTATTAATGCTAGCTGTCGCCTCCGACTCCGTAGACGCGGATTTATAAAAAAATGTAACTGGTAAATTATGTGTTCTTCCAGATTATGTGTTATATTTAGTCTAATGGCTAATAAGATATGTTGAACCGTAAACAATGTAAACCACAAAAACTACTTATCACTCTGGAATCGTAACTATTCCAGGCATCAAAAGTAGCCTATGTGTTCTTCCAGACTATTCATTTCTATGCCAAATTTAATCGAGATCCGTTCATTAGTTTAGGCGACAAACTCAAACAAACATCCATCTTAACTTTCCCATTTATAAAATTAGACAAATTTATTATTCCTTTGTTATTCTGTATATGGGTTTAATATTTCGCCTCTCTTCTGTTATCAAAGGCATTGTGTTTAACATTTTTTTTCAAGGTTCTTTGTTTAGCAAATTTTCCTCGGGCTGCAATATAAAAGGAAGTCGTTAAATGTTCCATTAAATGTTCAAAACACTTTTTCCACTTTGCACTTAGGAGGTAGATTATATTGAATTTTGTGCTAAAATATACACCTGCGCTGCTTTTGTACTTTACAATTTTTATTAATCTTTGTTATACAAATATTATATTTGTACCGTTACTTGTACAGAAAAAGGAAACTGGTCTTATAATCAGGTTATCTAAATTAAAATTGAAATCGTAGTTATTTCAATTAGAGTATGCAGACATAGAGATAATCGCTAAAATAGTTCATTAGAATAGATGTTTCTTAATTAAGTTGTAATGTGTATGTTTTCTCTTTTTTGTTGGAAGTTTTTTTTATATGATAAGGTGGCAAACCAGCAAGCGGCCACCTGAATTCGCTAAAATTGCAAAGCGACTGCTGCCCATAGACATCCGCACTTACATATGTGTTGCCTACCTTTAATTGACGGAGAAGTGTCTCCTTCTCCGTCAATTACGAGAGAGAGTATATCCCTCTTTCCTAATCGTCAAATCCACTTTCCCTTCCCATCATTTCCTTATAATAAAAGTGTGGGAAGGGAAAGAGGATTATAATTAGGCCTTATAAGTTTAAATCCTTATCATCGTCGAAGATCTTGCCGTCTAATGATGTATTTTCTTAAATCGATGAGCTTGTTCCTCGCGATACAGGCTGTGCCTTGTGCTGATGGCTTTCGATTCCATTCGTTTAGCTGCGTTTTTGTTAAAATTCTAAACTTAAGCCTTGAATTAAGCCTAGAACAATTTTGCAGATGAAATGTATACCCCATTAACATTGACCTGGACATCTTGTGAACTCATGTAAAACGTATTAATTCTTGACAAAATGCGAATATGTGGGTTTATTTAAACAATTGGTTACAAGAGCGGAGCGAAAAAGCGCTGTTGAACTGTTTCATTTAGTCTTCTATAGTGCGGATGGAATTCCTACTAGACTAATTGACTAAGCTAAGTTCACATGATCGGGGCCATTGATTTTTGCTAATTTTTAACAATAAAATACAGCGACGTATAATTCAATGTAAATAATAATAAACTTGTACCACACGCTAAAGCTTCCGCTTCGTCTAAAGTTATTAAGGTTTGCCTTAAAAAAAATCCTCATTAAAATTCTCACAGACATCGATTGTTTCCGCAAAACGCCTTCAATATTACGAGGAAAAGGTAAATTGTAATTGAAGACTTTGGAATAATGTCTGCCGTAATTTTATAATAGGATTTTTACCAAACTTTTTACGACACAATCAAGATCTTAGGGAACAAGAAGTGGGCGTATCACCTTCTCAAAGGTCGGTAACCTATATGCAGTTCCTCTGGTATTGCGGATGTTCATTTTCGTCAATGACGACCTCGGTGTTCAAGGTGTACGTTTGCCTCAATCTTTTATCAAAAAAGGATAGCCAACAATTTTTTTTTCACATATTTTTTTTTTTAATTTATTTGTTCAAGATTTTTCACAAAACATACATATTAATATGTTAGGTTGTGCGTTGGAGCCTGTCTTAGTGTAAACTGTGTGACAGACACCGGCGCCTTCCTTTACAATATTAATAATTAGCTATTTTATGTGTTATGCGTAGTGCGGTACGATGTGTTTGTGTCTATGTTTATACAAGCGCAATATACGTAATCATATGTTGTGTGTGTGTTTGTGTTTGTGTGCGTATGTGGGAGGGTGTAAGTGTGATATATAATTCGAGTGTATTCTTTTGATATTATTTAACTATTATGCCAAAGTAAGTATTCGGTTTCTTCGTAATTAATAATAATAATATTATCATCATATCTGTGCGAGAACATGTTTTTATATAGCCAGGAATTTTCCTGCAATTTTAAATCTTGTAGGAAAACCTGCGTCGATATTTAATATTGCTTAACTTAAGTCTCAAGTACACGAGACTTGAGCGTGAGATTGTGGTTAGGGTTTAGCACTAGGTAAGAACACGGTGTTGGATTCTTGCTGCATTGTTGGGGATTCACATTGGCTTAGTGTGCAAATATTGTTTACCTTCCTTTATTGTTACCTTGAAATTGTTGTGCAATTAAATACTATACAACGTATTAATTTGTAACAAATTTTACCTATGCATAGTATAAAGAACTTCTTCGTTATCATCAGCTCACTGTTCGTCCCCACTGAGGGGCTCGAAGCCTACCCTAAGTTAGGTGTGACTAGACCTTAATCAATCACGCTGGACCAGTGCAATTTGGTGGACTTCACACATTCGAATTTCTGCTCAGATATGTACACGTTGCATCACGATGTTTTCCTATACCGTAAGAACTACGGACATAAATTTACATGAAATTTTAAAATTCTAAACCACATTTTTTCATAGCGGGTATCTATTTTGGAAGAGTTTGGACGACGATTATGGTCTGCTTCGTTCAAGTATTAAACAAGTAAGCTATAGACGCTCCAGGCCAGAGCTAGCGAATCAATGGTAGCGCAATAATTTGGGCGCGTCACTGATCTCAAAACCCATTATGCCCAACTAAAAAAATGGGTAGAGTAGGTATTATTTGAGAAACGCGTGTGATCCATATACTAAGAAATGTTCACAATTATCACAGTCGCAATTATTTAATGGTACCTTTTTTATTTTAGAAAATAATATACATCGTTGGAAAACGTAAAGGTTCGCCTCCACTGCTAGAGCAGTGGAGGCGAACCTTTACCTATTGAAACTTTTAGACCTTTATTAGGGATTTTAAGAAATTAAGTTTCTATAGGAACCTGTGTTAATTAATAAACTCATAAGAAGTTACTTTTCCATTCTCCATTTACATTAAAATCCCATCAATCAATATTTCACGGCTATTAAGTCGACGGTCGTCGTGAGTGCTTCGCTGACACTGACCTTATTCGATATTAATATGACGTAAATGGATGACCTTAATTTTGCTGAACCACTGTATCGTGTTTCTGTAACGATTGTATTTTCTAGAAGGTAACTTCAATGCATTGTACTTTATAAATCTTTAACTCGTACGATTACCTAAAAAACAAATCAGTTTTGCATTAACCGATTCATTGCTTGTTAGTTATCGAAAACTTTTTGCCAATGTTAATTTAAATTTAAAATGTTAATAAATTACATTTGATATGATTAGAAAAAATAATGAATGTTAAAAATATTGTCAACCCCCAGATATTTTTAAAATAACATAATATCCAGATGCTAAAACATCACGTTAGATCTATGTACAAAATCATGATAATTTTGTTCTAAGCAGAACGTAAGAAGACACCTCTGTAGTACGTCTCTATTGTCATCAGCAGGGAATCGGTTATACATTAAATACGTCAAAGGTAGAGGTTTTGGGTTCTATTGCGTTCCTAAGATCTCAGAAACCTTTGACATAACTGTTTTCCCTGAAGAAAGAAGATTCCCTCATACCAAAAAGGAGGATAGAGGTATTTTGCTTTTTTATATTACAAGGTGGCAAAGCGGCCACCTAAAATCGCTCAAATAGCGAAGTAACCGCTGCCCATAGACATCCGAAATTGTAGATGCGTTGCGTACCCTTAATCGATGGGGGAGGAGAAGCACTGAAAGAGAAATTGTCTTCCTATGCGTCCTCTCCTCCGTGAATTCTACTTTCTCTTCCCATCCTTCCATATAAAAAGGGTTGGCGTAAAAGACTAATATTATACGCAACGCACACTCATCAGATGAAACGCGGAATAGCTTTTACTTGATGCTTGTCCTCTGTGTGGTATTGCACCGAGCAAGCCGACCTAATTATGCGAAGAATTTAAAGCGGTCTCTACCGCTGTTATATGTTAAAGCTTTCGGAAATAAACATGTGTGATGACGGAGTACGATTCAGTTTATTAACGTTTAAGCTTCACGTGTAACTTAAAACGATTAAGGTTTTTAAGATTGTTCCAGTGGGTCGAATCCTGGAACAATAATTAAATACTTCGAGGGTTTTGTTAAAGCTTGGCATCGCTTAGAAATAATAAAGATCGCATTACGTGGTATTTTTTGCTCGTTAAAATTTTTATACTTAACAAATTGTTTTTATATAGCGTTCTCGATACCGTCCTACGTCGACCGATGTAATTGTTATTGCTTCGCTATTATGGTTTTTAAACTGTTCGCTATACGATCTTTATTTGCTTGGATACTTGAACTTTAAAAATAGCCACGTTATTAAAAGTTTGCGATATTTGTTTTGAATATTTTAAGAAATAATAATTTTGTTCAGCTAGTATGCATATATACCGTACTCATACTCTACCATTAATTATTTTATGCAAGGTAATCGAATGAGTTTTGTGGTAAAACTTATGTAAAAAGCCTTGCCTTCATTAAAAATAAAAAACAAAAAAAGCTGAATGACTCAAAATCTAATGATGAGACAGCGGCATCTATTGACTGCATACGAATATTTAAAAATGTTAATTTCTAATTTAATTTAAATAAAAAATGACTACACATAAAAACTAAATAAAAAACGGTGGAGAATGATATTTCAATTCGTTTTTCAACATTTTTTTGTATAATATGTTTGTAACGAAAAAAATTAAAAACTACTCGCCTATTCGAAACAAGCACGAGTCGTTTAGCCCATTGCATTGCAAAATGAAATGTTAGAAGAGGATTTTTAGTCTTCGAATCCGGAGCCAGACTGCGAGGTTCGTGCGCGTGCAAACATTTGGCATACTCCAGTTTAATTAATGAACTGTTGCGAAGCGACGTTTACAGACAAGTTAAATGTTACACAATATTTTACTTCGCTAATTATGTTACTCGCCTACGTTATATGAAATTATACGTTCAAATATAAATCAAGAGTCGTTTGTTATGAGATTTAGTAAAACAAATGAACAATGTTGATTAAATTATATGTTTGTAAAACCTTTACATGCCTATAAAGGGTATCAAGGTTTTTACATTGGTAGAGCCCGCTTTAACATCTTCACACGAATGGTCCGGTTCGCCCGGTGTAATACCCCGATCACACAGAAGACAGGCGTGAACTGGAAACAATTTCGCGTTGCGACTGATAAGTGTGCGTTCCGGACGCCTAATCCTCTTACAGTTCCCACCCTTTTCTTATAAGGAAAGGTTGAGAAGAGGAAGTGGATTTCACGAAGAAAGAGATGCATAAGAAGTGGAAATATTTTTTTTCAGTGCATCTCCTTCTCCGTCGATTAAAGGTAGGCTACGCACCTTTTTTTTTTTATAGTCAGGAAATGCATTTACGCACCCCTACGCCGGGCTGTGCAATGGCGTAGGGAGTGTGGGAC
>JAAOEG020000031.1:2193589-2208530 GCA_011763625.2 Papilio bianor | reverse complement strand
ACCCCTAACTTAGGGTAGGCTCCGAGCCCCTCAGTGGGGACGTATAGTGAGCTGGTGATGATGATGATGATGATGATGGATTTAGATGGTATCATAAGTGGCATAACGGATCTCTGTGAAATTTGGTATAGATGTAAAAAACAGGCTGGAAGAACACATAGGCTAACTGTGATACTGGAAATGTGTATGATTCCCGTGGGATACGTTTGATTCACTTATACATACATTCTATAACTCCGCAATGGTTTAACAAATCTCACTGAAAGACACAGATATTAAAAATAATCTCGAATAACAAATGACATACATTTCACCGCTTTTTTAATTCTACGCAGACGAAATAGCGTAAAAAATCTATTTTTCTTATACAAAAAAAATAATATTTTACCTTTCATTTGAAGAGCTATTAATCTATCTATACACATAATAAATTGGAATGTCTGTTTGTAATATTGAAATATTTAACTGTTTTTTACTACATGCATATGAATAAATATACGGTAAATACACCAAAATATTTTTTTTTACAATTATTGTCTGTGTGTCCGTTTGTTCCGGCTAATCTCTGAAATGGATGGACCAATTTTTAACCGGACTTTCATTTGCAGGTAACTGATGTGATAAGGAGTAAGGCTACGTTTATTTTAGAAAAAATCTTTTATCTTAGAAGAAAAGGGGGGGGGGGGATTCTCAGACAGCTAGTCACTAATACTTTTTTATGTACCGCTGTTTATTTGTCAATTATTGTTCTTTTTAGATTACAAAACCCGTTATCTATTGGCTGCTGTAAAATATATTTCATAACAACGTTATAAATGATAGCAGGCGCGGTGCTATATGGACAAAAAGTTTCGTTGCGTAACAATGACATATTGTATGTTAATGCAAGCACACAGCACTGCAACGGGTTATTTGTGCTATTAAGTGTACTAGTTTTTATAATCGTTATACAGCTGTTGCTTACAATGTTGAATGTTTTCGTATTAGTTTAACTTGTATTTGAGACTAGGACCTAATATGCAATTACATTTAATACAAAGAAATGTTTCATATGTTAACCGTTTAACTTTTTATATATTATAAGGTGACAAAAGAGCAAGCTAAAATCGGCAAAATGAAGCGGACGCTGCCCATAGACATCCGCTATTGCAGATGTTTTAATCGACGCAGAAGGAGACACAAAAAGAGAATATCCACCTTTTCTATCCGTCCTCTTCTCCACCCATTCCATATAAGAAAAGTATGGAAAAGGAAAGAGGATTATAGTTACTCGGCTTCAAATCTGGCACCACATTAATCAGAGGAAACGAGGAATTACTTCCACTTGACGTATGTGTTCTATGTGTTCGTGGTATAACACCGGACGAGCCGGCCAATTCGTGCAACAGATGGTGCTGGCGTCTACCACTGTCGACTTTTAAGTAAAACAAGTAAATGCTTCTCATTTCTTTATTTGTTTTTATGTCTGAGTAATAATTCTAGTGAAAACGACTAACTAGGAATTGTAGGACTTTATATTTAAATTCCTAGTAAGCTTTTAAACTAAATCAAGAAATAACAGATTGTACAAACAGAGACTGAGTGATTCCGTGAATATTAAACTGAAGGAATACATTTACATTGTGCATTCCGCTCGAAATTGAAGTGCACAAATGTAATCCACGTTCGCGAAGCATTTATCATCGCACGCGTGAAATTGGACGTTCGTTGGCGCTGGTTAAAACTTTGAAATGTGAATTTCGAGTGAGTTAAATACTTTTATCACTTCCATTAGCCGCCGGTCTCCGGTCTGGACAACGTCCGAGCCTCTTCATTTAACGTTGCAATGGGTACGTGACTTAACTTCCATATTGCCTTTGTATGGTAACATTTATTCTGTCTTCACGCTAAAAAGAGGCCGTATTATTGAGATACTATTGTTAGATTTTCATGAAGGTTTTTATGATTGAGTTGTATTGTACGAATTGATGATATCAAGATTTGATTTACAAATGTACGGCATTTAAAATTAATAGCCCTGTTATAAAATCAAACCGTTTAAGTATTACGTAAGCACTATAGGTGGTGAAGGAGTCTTTGATTTGCTTATTTTTGATAACTTTGATGTTTAGATGGCGATTACGTCATCAGAAGTTTTTTCACATAAAGGCAACCACAATATTGTCTGTACTTGAAATCAAAACGCTTTGGGCTTCTCAGTTGGATTAGGTTATTGTCTATCCTAAGAACAGTAAATTTAAACTTCATATCTACTAAGGAAAAACTAAGTTACAACTCTGTGTGTGTATCCTAAGCCTAATTATTATTTCTGGAATTACAACCGCTGCTCATAAAACAATAAAACAAAAATGTATATGTTCCAATGCTTACGTAAGCATGGGGAGTAAGAGCTTTACTTACTTTTGATGACATGGGGGATGAGATCAATAATTATAATACGTAACATAGCTAACACTTGAACGGCCTTTAACTCATGAAATGTTAACAAAGTCCAAATCAGTATTCATTGAGTGTTGTGATTTAATTTAGATTAGTCTTCTCTATATACTTAATGAGATTCCTTTTAGGCATCAACTTTGAGTCATCCCTCTCCATGGTTTATTGTTCGTTCAATCAATTCTATCCAGCCGGAGTGTATTTCAATTCTCTTTCCTTCGATCTGTATCGAAACTTGATGAAAAGAAACTTTTTGTTACGTTAAAAGTTTTTATGACAGTACAGAAAGAAAGCTTTTGTATATAAACAATGTTTGTAAAATCTATTGAATCTATATCTATACAATCTCTCTGATGATTTTATTATAATAAGCTCGAATAACAGATTATTTTGTTTTAATCATTTGATAACACCAAAGACACTTTACCGACCCTAGCGGTTCAACAGCATCCGCACATCCGAGCGGGGTCGCTCAGCTGAAGATTCTTCCTGGCGCTGGCTGTTTTTCGGTCTTTTTAGGCGTTTCTTATGTTCAGATAGGTTTGTCCCCTTTCCTAATGATAAATGATAATTATTCCGATTAATAAGCTTACGATAGCTTATTAATCGGCTTTTTATAAGTAAAGTGTTTAGAACATCTTTGGTCACATTATACATTCGATGTCTTATAAATTATGACATTAAGTTAATATAACACTTTTATAAGTTAATACACTTAATTAAATTCTCTCCATATTGATATCATGCCAATTGACTTAAGTTAGTATAGTTCGTAAGCCACAAGACCTCGTGCGTAGCATCGAGTACCGAAATAACCGCGCGTAGCGCTACGAACCTAGTCATGGTTCTACGTCGTAGACACTGTCAAAATATTTTACAACAGAATTTCGTAAGGCTTAAGATAATACGTTGTGTTATGAATAGTATTTTGTTTTGATTAAATTTGTGAAATGCTTGCGATATGAGGTTCTACCAAATATATATTATAAAGGTTTTAATTATCCTACAAATATTATATATATGCGAAAATTTGTAAGAGTGTATGGATGTATGTTTGTAACTCTTTTATGCACAAACTACTGAATGGATTTCGATCAAACTTTACAATAATATAGCTTATACCAGGCCACTCAGAAAGTTTTTTTATGTATAAGACTGGCCACTTGTAATTATTTTGTATAAAAGCTGGTGTAGAGATCTTTGAAAAGATTTAGTAGAAATGTTTTTATAGAAGTTAGTTTTTTTATTTAATTTCTCAAAACTTTCTGAGTGTCCCGTGTATATTAAAGTAACAAATAGGCTATCATTTATGGCTTAAGATATTGTATGAAATATCCAAAATACAAAATGTTTAGTTGGATGTATCTTTGAAGATACATATCTCCAGAACGGTTCAACGGATCTCGATAAAATTCCGCACATATATAGAACACAGTCTGGAAATACACAATGGCAACTTACTAAGTTTTTTTTAAATTCTGCGGGTATGGAGTCACGAGCATAAGCTAGTCTATATCTATACATATACATATAATAAAATTGGAGTGTCTGTTTGTAATATTGATCTAACCGTTTTTTTCTACATGTATACGAATATATATACGGTACTAACACCAAAAAACCTTCTTATAATTCTGTCGGTCTGTTTGTTCCGGCTAATCTCTGGATTGGCTGGACCGATTTTGACGGGACTTTTATTGATTAGGTAGCTGATATAATAAGGAGGAACTTAGGCTTTTTATTTTAGAAAAATCTTTTATTTTAGAAAGAAAAAAGCGCGAACGGAGTCGCAAGCGACAGCTAGTATCTAATATATTCGTAGTTTGAATTTGTATATTAAATACAGACGGGATATTATTTTTGTCCTTCGGTAAAATGATCTCTCTGTTCGAATATTTATGCAATACGACTATAATAAAAAGCTGCCGTGAAAATTAATCTGTTTTCGATATGATGAAATTCGTTATTGTCATCGCGACCATAAAGAAGTATTATTGTACTTTTGTGGGCCTGTCAGAAACAATGTGCCTTCATTACATATTAATATTTTTGTTGAGTTGAAAATTTCTTTATCATTTCATTTTTAACCGATTTAAAAATAGGTTATTTTTAATTCGGGTTTAATTATGATGTTAATATAGACGTCTTCATCGTTGAAAGGATGGAATGGAAATTTGTTTCCATTGTTTACTTTATCTATTTCATGTTTTTAAGTAATGTATTTAAATTTTTTCTTTGTCATGTTTACAATGGAAACACGCAAGGATATGGAAATGTTTTAAAAGCCGCAGGTCCTGTTAAAGTTCTTTTAAAGGGTAACAATAATTAATGTATAAAACTGCTTAAAGTAGACAGAGCGACAGCTCATGATAAACAGCAGGTTGTTAATTTTAGTCGTAATCAGAACAATATTGTGATTCAGGGGGCGCCACCGTCGCGACTCCTCGCTCAACGCTGATTTATTACTTTCTTTGCAATCTCAGTTGTTTTTGAATTTTCTATATTGACTATAACAAGTCTAATGGAATTTATTTAAGTAACGGAATGGAATAATAAAATTATTTTGACAGTGCTAATTTATCCAAATATATTATTTATTAACAAAACAAGTTATTTTCGAATAGGTTATGGCTATTTATCTATATTTTCTAATTTATTTGACTGCTATCTATATTATTTCTTTTTAGCTCATGGTCATCATCATCAACTCTCTTTATCACCACTGAGGGGCTCGGAGCCTACCCTATGTAAGGCGGACTAGGCCATAGTCAACCAAATTGGCCTAGTGCGGGTTGGTTAACTTCAAATATGTCTTTGAATTCTTCTCCGATATGTGCAGCTTCGCCGTGTTTTCCTTCACCGTAGGAGTCTCGGATAAATGTACATATGAAATTCTAAAATCGAAAAACACTCATGGGCTAGGTAAATACACATAGGCGGGTTTCGAACGCAGGACCTGCAGATTACAAGTCGAGAGTTTAACTCCTGAGCCACCGACGCTCACCCGTACCCTTACCATCATTATTTCTAAAAGCAAACACGTGAGCAGTTAGAAGTTTGCTATAACTTGAAAGTATATATTTTAGTATTAAACTTTTATTAATATCAATTTTTTTTCAGTAACAAAATAACTGTCTACAAAACGTTGGTATTAAAAAATGTTTACAACCTCTGTAATTGTGGTAGCGGTCACATATAACATATACATCGAGTTTAAATGGGCCCGAGCCCGAGCAATTCTACAATACCAATTTTATTTACGTACCAATTACGGCTGTAACGGCAATTTCAGATGCCATATCCTATAATAGGGCCATTGCTGTGCGAATATTAGAGAAACTATTGACATCCCTAAGGAACGTGCGTCTCCGAGGGTTTATTTTGGCATCGTCCCTCACTATTAATAAGTCTAGAAGGTAGACTTTTTATTAAATTTGCTGAAAGGATTGAATACAAAGATTATAAAGAATTAACGACTTAAGGATTTCTTTTTATTGTATTCATACTAATGTTATAAAAGTTTAGATTGATGGGTTGATGGATGGATGAATGAATGGATGGATGGGTGTTTGTTAGTTAGGAGATATTTCCAGAAAGGTTCAAAGGACCACGATGAAATTTAGCACAGATGTAAAACGGCATATGACTAATTATTTTTTTTTGTTCCGCGCGAACGGAGTCGCGGGTGAAATCTAGTTTATGTTATAATTATTCAATATGTATGAACTTTGTTTTACAAATCCAAAAGCGTATTATGTTTATATTTAAATTGATGTAAATCAAATTAGTAAGTTAAGAATAATTTAATAAGAAATAATAAATTACCACGAATAAATCTCATTCAAATGAAAGTTTACTATTTTGAATAAAATTAATGTCTTTAATAAAGTGTCTAGTTTAAGATTAATGAATTGAGAAAATAGTCTTATCTGAGTTTATGATTTTAATCGTTAAAATGATTTATATTGTAATTGAAATGAAAGTAAAATAACTTGGCGTATTAAAGTAATTGGAGTAATGGATTTTAATTGTGGCCGTTCTAGCTTATGTTACCCTTCACATTGCAATGTAGTCCAAGCAAGTGTGAGATTATAAAGTGACAAAGAACACTATTTAAAACATAGCGTATCATAGTAATTGTAACAGTGAAATTCCACTACTGAAAAAAATAGAATAAACATATGGTTGTCTTTCTTTTTTCCAAAGAAATGAGAGATAACAATTTTAAATACTAATGTTATTGACAGTGTAAGAGCCCGCTTTAACATCTTCGCACTATTGAGTCGGCCCGCCCGGCAATACTACGACCACACAGAAGACAGGCAGAAGCAAGCAATTCCGAAGCAATTCCGCGTTTCGTCTGATGAGTGTGCGTTCCAGAGGACTAATACCAGTCCTGTTCCCTTTCACACCCTTTTCCTTTAAGGTAAGAATGGGAAAGGGCAGTGGGTTTCACGGAGCAGAGGACGCACAGGAAGAGGAAATATTCTCTTTCAGTGCATCTCCTCTTTTTAGTCAAGGTAGGCAACGCATCGCGGTCACTTCGCTGTTTCAGCGATTTTAGGTGATCGGTTGCTTGTTTGCCACCTTGTAATATGACAAAATAAAAATAAATAATAAATATTGTAATCTTAATACTTCAAAATATGATCATTTTTCAGTATTATTTTCATGTTTGTGTTCATGAAACTTAAATGTCGAGTGGGCGGTTGTTGCGCGGCACATAACAGCGGTTCTAATGGCCTCGTTTCTCCCGCAACTTCCTTCACACGTGCACCTAATGTTTTACAAAGGCGTTCATTATACGTCCGGCTCGGACTACCCGTTAAACTTTACGTTTAAGTTGCTCGTCTCAGATATTTAATGTTCAGTTTACGTTGGAGAATGAAAATATAATAAATGTTACAAGAAGTATAGAAACAGGGGAATCTATTTAAACTGTAATAATTATATGGAAAATGTTTTACAACCATATTGAACCAGTTATGGTTTCCACGACCATTTATATTTATTATTATTAGCTCACTATACCTACCCACTTAGGGGCTCGGAGCCTACCCCAATTTAGGGATGACTAGGCCGTAGTCAATCACGTTGGCTGGCTGAGGATTGGTTGAGTTCACACACGTCTTTAAATTTCTTCACATATATGTGCATTTTGCATCACGATGTTTTCCTTCACCGTAAGAACATCCGATAAATGTATACGAAATTTGAAAATTAAGGAACACATTGATACATAGCGGGATTCGAGATCGACGATCAGAGAACTTGCAGATTACAAGTAAACCTCATAACCTCTAAGTCACTGACGCTCTTACTACCTACAATAATGATCTATATTTAGCAATAAGGGATCCAATTATTTCATACTGAAAATTGTAATAATTTTGTTTAGAACACACTTGAGGTAGTCTGACTAGGGGGGTCGTGTTAGTATTTGCTCACGAAACATTCTCGTTATTTGAGTGTGTACGGGCCCGGTTGGTTCCCGGCGCACAATGGCCGGGCGACGTCAGCTCGTTAAGGTCTGCTTCCACTTCGATGGCCACGAGATGTGTACACGACTTTGTGTTTTGTCCTATTGTAATGTTTATGTTGAACTCCCATTGTGATAATTAAGTGGAAAGGAGAATTGAATATACGTTAACGTATTGAACGAATTCAGGTACAGTGCTATTGGAATTGGTGTTCGTGAAGTCTAATATTTATCGATTTAAATTTGCTGTCATGTTGAATAATTGTAATTTACAATATTCAGATCAAAAGCTATCCTTATAAAAATTGTTTGAAGTTCAGTTGATCCATAGTTTTCTCTTCAACAATTCCGTTCAGTTTTCCCTTCAAACTATTGTATCCCATTCGGGGTCGCTCTAGGTTTTATAAACCTTAACATTTTGCCTTAATTTCAGTGCTTACTGTAGGTGCTTAATTTTTATTCATAGTCCAATAAAGTTTGATGTCAAAATTTCAGTGGCACTACCAATATAAGTTTGTCTAAGATAATTCCTTGTGTTTCTAAAGGAGCAGTTTTCTCGGGCTTCCAACTTAAACTCATTTTCTCTAAAAGCTTTTCGCAGTGATAGCTAAGTTAGGGCTTCGTATATAACGGAAGCTAGTGGGTGTTTTATTTAATGTACATAGTGCGCTCGTGTTGGTGTCTACCGCTTAATGAAGA
This sequence comes from Papilio bianor, assembly GCA_011763625.2. Lineage (NCBI taxonomy): Eukaryota > Metazoa > Arthropoda > Insecta > Lepidoptera > Papilionidae > Papilio > Papilio bianor. Next base: position 2,199,916 of record JAAOEG020000031.1, on the reverse strand, counting down.
TAAACCGGTTTTGTTCCCAGATGCATCTATCACTTCCCGCCAATTTATCTCCCCGACCACTTTGTACCACTAGATTTAATTTAACTTCATTAGTGGTTTCTATTATTGTTTAATTAGTACTTCTTTATTTTTTATCTGATCCCCAAAAAGGTATTAATTAATCTTTAAAACCTTTAAATTGTTTAAACTTTCCTGAGACATTACTACAGAATTAATTTTGACTACGGTTATAACTCACGTTTAACATCCCAGTGACGGCACCGACTAGTTTCGGACCAATCGGGGGTTCAGTCCGGTCGCACTAGTGTGAGACGCGACACAACAGCGAAGAAAACGGAATATACACTCGCCCCTATGAGTCCGAAACTAGTCGGCGCCGTCACCGGGACATTAAACGTGAGTTATAGCCGTACTAAAATTAATTTACAGTATACTTTATTAAGATATTTATGAGTGTAGAAAATTAGTACCAGTTATTTATTGTTTGCTATCGATCTGCCAATATGTTTTTATCATAGTATTCAGAAGGGTTGTCCAGAGTTGAAGTATTTCAGTACATTGTATTGCTTTCATCAGTGTTCATTAGTAGAATAGCGTTTCGTGAAAAGGGGTTGTATAGAGAGTGGCGTGCAAGGCTCGCAGACTATTGACGCTTGAATGAAATCAAAGCTTTTGCCATTACGAGCCCTCTTTTTACAAATTGAGTTAGGAGCAAGGTTGCCGATGCTGCGTCGGTTTTTCTTGACTTTTTCTTACTCATTTTGTTCCCTACTTTCTTTATAGTGGAACTTGTACTATGTACAATATAGGTAATTTAAAATATCGATTTTGTAACTTAAAGCTTAAAATAACTTGACTTCTTTTTTTAAATCAGACTTTAATTTATTTAACGTGTGTATAAATGATACAGACAATATATATTGCCGGACAAAAATTTAAGACCGCACTTCAACAATATAATTATCTATCTATTGTAATAAAATCCCATAAGATAAATAAAATAAATGCACATCTGCTTATTCTGTTCTTAAGTAATATCATATTCTTAAAAAGTCATTAATGATACAGACTTTAAACATATAATGATAAAGATGTGTTAGTATGGGAAAAAGTTGGCACCGACTAGTTTCGAGTCCATTGGGGGTCTTCTTCGGAGAGAGTGGGACTGGTATTCTTTCGGACTGGTGTTGTTCCGTAATGTACGTGAGTTAGTCGTTTTATTTTGTTATAATAATGTCTCATGAAAGTTTACACAGTACAAATAAATATTGTTCTCAAAATATTTATACATTGGATTTTTCAGTTTTTTTTTCATAGAAAAACGTAGAACTAGTTACTTCCAACAATCTAGTTAGAATTTAGTTTAAAATATGCGTTCATATATGATAAACGTGAAACAAGTTGGCAGCCCTCGCTATGGATGAGTCCGCGACGTCCTCTGGAGGGCACTCCTGGCTGCAGTATAACTACATTACATATACTTAGCCTAGACGAGAGCCTAGATGTATGAAAGTCGCCAGACGCAACTTATCCCGGAAAAATGTAGTCTGTTTTCGTAATAGGGATTTACGTTATAATTTACTGGGTTTTTGGCTAATTTTAATTTAATTTTTGCAAGATCACTGAGCTGACTTCGCCCAACCTTAGTCTGTAAATAAACTAGGAGAATCGTTAAAGTATCAATAAGTAACAAGAGTGACATATTGAAAGTTAATGTCACATCCACACATTTTTTACTTTTCAAAAAAATGTTACTTTTTCTTGACTTATCCACTACAATATTCCATACAATATCGATCTCAGGTTATAAATATTTATGTATATATTTTTAAGAAGTTTATAATTTATTGATGTCCAATTTTGTTGACCGCCTCGGGTGTAGCTTTTACTTGAAATGTTTTTTTTTATAAATCGCCTCTAAGAATGCTGAGGGTCGCATTTACTCAGCCGTCGCATTTGTTTCTGTTTTATCGGCGACCGTAGGCGTTGGAGATTGCACATAAAACGTTCGGGAATGTCATCCAATTGTTTTTAACCGTGGATTTCCACTGTTGAGATACCTGTATAGAAACAAATTGTTACGACGTTTTTTTGAGAGTATAAAAGAGACAAAAATATGTGTTTTAATTGTTCGGTAACCGTTTTTACCCGTAAGATGTAGTAGACCAATGTTGCCAGTAATTACGCTGTAAACGTTATAACTTTAGTTTGTTGAATATACAAAGTGAAACATTTACCTGATAATCTTGTTAAAGCATAATATTATAAAGTTTCTTGGAAGTTTTATTTTAACGAGTCATTAGTTGACGTCCAATGCGGCGATTGTTTTTAATGCGAGCAATTAACATTGTAATTTGTGTCGGTTTTCACTGTCCAAACAATTATACAAAACACTGCCGTCTCTCTGTTTCTCTTTTAATAAACAAAGGGAACTATATATGTTTACAGATGACAGTGGAAACCCACGGTTGCAAACTGTCACAAACTGTGGTAAGATCGTACTGGAGCGATGTAATAACCGTCACGCCACTCGCCTTGCGTAATAACTAAAAGAAACTATATCTTCGTGTTTAAAGTAATTATTAAGACACGTGACGGTTTGTGTAATTTCTCTCAGTGATATTTTTTATTTTTATAGCAGTACGTGTCTAACGAGCTACCCGACCACTTTGTGTAGTTACACTGTTATTTACCAACTGACGCAATCTTACTAATATTATAAACTAGCGGCCTGCTCCGGCTTCGCACGGGTATAAATGTGATAAATCTCGTAGGGTTCAGCCTGCGTTTGTTGCAATGTAAGTGGAAAAAATATAATTATTTTCGATATCACATTAGAAACTTCAAAAATAACAGTATTTCTCCACTATTTAATGGATATTATTTTTAAAGTTATTTTATATATAAGTTATTGTTAAAAAACCCGCATAAAAATCCGTTGCGTAGTTTTAAAGATTTATGCAGTCAAGGGGACATAGGGACAGAAAAAGCGACTTTGTTTTATATTATGTAGTGATATGTCTCTTAAACTGTTGGATGGATCTCAATGAATTTTGCACTGTTGTAGAGAATATTCTGGAAGAATACTTAAGCTACTTTTGATCCCGGAAATAGTTACGGTTTCCCAAAGTCTGTAGTAACACATGGGATACTATTCATCCACGAAAAATGTCAGGTTCCTTAATCGTCCTTAATCATCCTCGATCATAAGGCGCTTAATCATTTAAAAAGGTTGACATAATTTGAAACATTCTTTGTAAGGTAACTGTATCTTATGGGAACAATTTTGTATCATTCGTTCACTATCATTGATGAAACCGCATTCATTCATTGAATGAAACGCTTCAGTCTAGACTACGCAATTATTGGAGCTGAGTGAAATTACCTTCTTTTAAGCCGACTTTTCTTTCAATAAATCCCTACCTTTATTACCTTTTCGAACATAAAACTTTTAATAGCCCAAGTAGATAATCTACGCATCTATGTTCAGTATTGAGTTTCATAAATTAACTATTAATGGTATTAATAAATCCAAGAAGACACCTGAGCCCGTAGACAATGTAACTTTCGAATAGCGATATCGCTAATAGAATTGACAAAATGTATTGGCTAATTACGTGACAAGCATTTGACATATCGAAAGGTATTGCCAGTTCCATACATTTTTCAAATTTACTATATCTAGGGGGCCAATTCTGTTAGTTATTAACCAAAAATGGTCGACTCTTGACACCACGCAGTGAAATTCGAATACAGTTATGTTTTTACCTTATGTTACTAGTACAGACACGGATGGACTATGGCCAAGGCATTATTTTTAATAGGTAAACCAAAAAGCACGGCTACTTTATGAATGTATCTCTTTTTTTGTAATACAATAAGGTGACATACGAGCAATCGGCCACTTGTATTCGCCAATATAGCGATGCGAATGCCCATAGATATCCGCAATCGTAGATGCGTTGTTTACAACGTCGTCTTCAAATTTGATAATCTCGCTTTTGACGCAGGAGTTTCTCTTTTTTTGCACGCATGTAACTAAATAAGTCTTACCACATAAGTCCAAGTTATGTCTAAACTTCTATAACTTCGCAAGCCAAAGTTAGCAATACCTTGTAATGCCGGCTCTAAATTAACCTGTTTACGTATTCGGTAGCACTCCTCCGGGACGAAGAGGGGCTGTGCGTGAAATATATCCCGCATTAGAGCGTGCTACAACCACGCAACGTGACTAATTCCAGCCATTACTATATGGTTAAATCTCTAGCCTATGTTATTTATTTCCGCACTCAGAGACGTTAAGTGTTCTCCCACAGTGTATACTTAGTGAAATCTATACTGAGGGATTCACTATGTGACTAATTAACGACTGCTGCGGTAATTAGTTTTACTTCAAAATAATATTATAACTGCAGAAGTTTAGATATATGGATTTTTGTTAGTCTTTCCGGAGTTACATTGAATGAGGCAACTTACTGAATTGTTTTTTTTTTAATTCCGCGCGTACGAAGTCGCAGGCAAAATTATGCATAACATAGTTGCGTACAATTTATAATCAGGTATTTAGGTATATAAGATATACAGTAAGGATGGTTATTGCTTATATAAAATCATGGTTTTCGTGTTTGTCTTTAATAAATAACTTTTAATTTCGTTTGCACGCTAACTCTTCTGTAGAATTTTAATGAAATATCATTAATTGTTGCTAAAACCACTTTAAGTTATCTTTACGATTGAATTCTTAATAAATTATAACGATAATAAACGAATGCGAAGTTCTAAGTAACAAATCAAATTTTAAAACGATAACTATATAAATATTTTGTTAACCGTATTTCATCACTAGTCCCCGTCATAGCTCTAGTCTAGCCAGCGTATTATTTGTACCATTTGGAAATATTGGGCCCTAAACGATTGAAATATTTGCAGATTACAAGATGAATTTATTATTATTAATTTATGTACTTATTAGAAGATACAGGCTTATTTTAGGTTAAAATAAATGTCTCACAAAAATATGTGAGATTCCGAAAAGATACAACTAATAAATCAAACTATGCTATGTAGTTTTTAAGGCGGGTTTCCTTCCTTTCGTGGTCGAAGTACCGCGTTCGAATGAATCGAATTGAAAAATTCTTCCTTGTGCGTACCGCAAATTACTGAAATAAGTTGCCAGCTTCTGTGTTTCTGTCCAAATATGTTTGGACTTTCAAAAGTATTCTGAATAGGTACGTAGTAGGCTAGCGCGTACCATTATTCGACCAAATCTCTACTAACAATAGGTGGGATCGTGGTCAAGTGCTGGCTGGCGTTTGATAATGTAAAAAAGATAAAAATTCAAAATGTAGACTACTAACAAAGCGTATATAATACACTAGCTGTCCGCGCCTTTATTTTATCGTCCCTTTTTTGCAAAAAAAGCCTAAGTCCTTCCTCAGGGTCTAAAGATTGTCTGTGCCAAATTTCATTAAAATCGGTTGAGAGGTTTAAGCGGGAAAGCGTAACAGACAGACAGACACAGTTACTTTCGCATTTATAATATTAGAAGGGATTAGTAGGGATTAAGGTAAATAAGTGTTACATATTTCTTTAGTTTCTTTTTAATTTTTTCATTTCTTATGAAGGTACCCCAATAAGTACATATGGTACACGATTTCTGAATGTTCTGTTACCTTATTACATTATGTACCCTTGGCACCACTTAAAAATGCAGTCATTGATCGGGTATTACAAATGTTTGTTAATAATTTATATCATAAACTAGCTGCCGCCCGCGAATCTTTTCGCGCGGGATTAAAATACACATAGTATCCAATGTATTATGCGGGCCTATGTTCTATATCTGTGCGAAATTTCAGTAAGATATGTTGAACCGAGTAAATAACAAAAAACTACGTGTCCCTCGGGGACCGTAACTATTTCCGAGATATAAAGTGGCCTATGTTTTCTTCCAGACTATCCGCTACATCTATGCCAATTTTCATCGAGATCCGTGCATCCGTTTAAGCAACAAACTCTAACAAACATCCATCCATCTAAACTTTCGCATTTATGATATTAGTAAGATTAACTATTCCGGACGAATGTTTTCTTAGTACGTTTAATTTGTAGTCAGTCAGCACAGCAAGTGCAGTAGAATAAATTGTTGCTAATAATAGCGATGTTAATTCTTCTACCAAGCTTCTGTAAAAGTGAAGCGAAACGAAAATAAAGCGAATTGTAACAGAGTTCGCTAGAATAAACAAGTCATATCACTATATAGTATAAAACAAAGTCGCTTTCTCTGTCCCTATATCCCTATGTATGCTTAAATCTTTAAAACTACGC
>JAAOEG020000031.1:2030871-2046478 GCA_011763625.2 Papilio bianor | reverse complement strand
TTTAATAAAAGGTAACCTTAGAAACGCATCACAAGCCTTGCAAAGCCCCGTAAAAACCCGAGGTCAAAGATAATGCCAGACAGTTGTTCTTCATGTCAAGGTTGCAATAAAAACGTTGGCTATTTTCATAATTGAATTTTTTTTATTTGTCTATTAATGAAACTAATAACTGGGCAGTGTCAAGGGAAATAGATATTTTCCCATCTGTTAAGAAAATAATAAATTTGCAAATAAATTGTTTTTTCTTCATATAACATAGAAAAGAACGTTAATATGGAACAGCCCAAACACAATTACATTCCACAGATTTGTCATTACTAAACTATGTGAAACAAACAATATTTAAACAGTGATAGAGCCTGCTTTAACAACTTCGCACGAATGGGCCGGTTCGCCCGGTGCCACGACCACAAAGAAGCAATTGCGCGTTTCGTCTGATGAATGTGCGTTCCGGAGATTTAATTTTAGTCCTCTTACTCTTTTCAACTGCAATGGATGTGAATGGGAAGAAGATTTGCCTGGGGATGGGAGGTAGGTATAGGTTTGGAAAACTTTCTCTATGTGTGTGTCCTTTCCTCTGTTGATTAAAGGTAGACAAAACGTGCGAATGCGGATGTCAATGCAGCAGTCGCTTCGCTATTTTGGCGGATTCCGGTGACCACTTGCTCGTTTATCACTTATTAATAAAAACACGCGCGCATGCATAAACAAAGGAAGAAACGCAATAAAAAGGAACTGTGGCAAGCGCAGTATAATTATTCTATAATTGATCATAACATGTACGTATAAATATCAATATTCGAGGAAACAGTTCGCAGATCGTCATATGATGTACGTACGTTTGTTGGAACGCAAATGGGTCGTATTATCAGGACGCGCTGATTCTATTTTTGAACTGTAACAACCAGAGCCCGCGTGATTGGAATGTCTCCAACATTCACCTGCACACTACATAATCGTCCATCTGTTTTCACTGTTATAATACTTTTATGTTTCTACTAATCGTCACTAATTTGACGTTAAAAGGTAATTTCATGTACTTATTAGTTATTTAACGCAATATAAAATGTGAATATCCATTAATCCGAGACAGGAAGATAAAGAACCCAAGTTTTTTCTTTGTATCATCAACATCATTAGCTCAATATAAATACCCACTTGGGGCTCGGAATCTACCCTAAGTTAGACGTGAATAGGCCTTAGTCAAGAACGCTGGCCCAATGCTGCTTGGTAGACTTTACACACATGTTTGAATTTCTTCTCGTATTTTATTTTTGAATTCGATTTCGTGCAGTTAATATGCGTTACAAAATCGACGTTAGAGTACAAAGTATCTTACGATTGGCTTTACAAAAACGAAAAAATAGCCATCGTATACGAAAGTAACTGGAACCGTTATCGAAGCGCGAGTCGGTCGAGACACGCAAGCGACTCGTTCGCCTTCTACAGCCTGTGTTTGTGTGTTAGTGGGTCAATAGCTGTTTATAAGCGAATAATTTCGCCAACTCACACATCGGACCGGTTTACAGTTACATCAGATAAGCCTAAAATTGACCCCTGTCACATTCCTCACTCTAAAAAAAATATGAACACTTGTTTAAAATATCAACGTCAGATTTGACATTTGTATTTCAAATAAAAATTGGGTTAAGATTTGAAATGATGTTCTTAACATTTAAACCGCTAGCTGTTCAACAACATACGTATGTCCCCCCGGCCGCCCAGCCGTAGAGGACACTAGGGAGAACCTAGTGCTGGATGCCTTTCGGTCTACAATATCCGCACGGGAGTACATGTTCCCAAATAGATTTGTTATATGTTATAGAATTAATAGGCTAGTATTTCTGTTTTAATAATTAAAAAGCCGATTAATAGGCTATCGGTAATGTTACGACTACATGAACAGATTCTTAATCCCGCATCAGATTTTGTTTATTACATCTAAGTTCTAGATTACGTCTAATGAGCGTATTCTGGTTTACAAAAATATCGTAATAATGAGATGTAACACGGTCACGGATAATTAAGTGTTGCAATCATAGACTAACATATATTTTAATTAATTAATTTAATAAACGAGAAGATAGGCATATAATCCCAGAAATATATCAGACGCAATTTTCAAGTATAACAGACGGGACATTTGTACAAGTAATTTTTTGCAATTATACACAGGCGTAGAATTTCGCAGAAAAATTGTTTTGTTAAAATCTTGGTATACAATAATGACCTTGATCTCGCAGAGGTCTGTTAAAAGATGATAACGTTTAACCAACGAGTGTGGAAGCGAGCAAAACATTGTAGTGGGTCACCGGGCCAATGTCGCGCCGCTCCCTGCGACATTATTATTGCTTATGTTAGAATAACTTACAAACTTTTTATTATCTTTTATATGTCTATACTACATTTCACTTGATCCATGACGAGAATAATACAATGGAATAATAGGCAAAATAAATAACTCGAACGATCGAAAGTAATCGTTTTATTCGTTTTTTCATCTGTACTTTATGTACGAGACATACATTAGTCTTTGATTTTATTATAATCTGTTCTAAACAATAGAATTAGGTTTTGTCAGGAGTAGCACGTGAGTGTCAATAAAGTGAAAATGTACTAGCGATATGAAACTGAAAATATAGCCCATTTTGGATATTTAACAACTCGTGGTTTCTTTGTAGCCTACACGAATTAATTATCCGGCTCGAAGTACCATTAATATACAATAAACTTACATGTATGTCTCGTACACTTTTATACGTAAAAGTATGCTGGTAATATATTATTTTATTTTTTTTATCTTTTAATTAACTTTTTATTTTCTTATATTCGAAATCAATTAAATAAAACAAAAGCGAGTTCGTTCAACAACAATGTTGTTATTGGCTTTACAACGTCGGAAACGTATAAGTGCAGCTGTTATCAGTTGCTTGATAACAACTGGCATATTTTGCTTGCGATGTCATCGTAAATGAAGTAAGATTTACTACGTAATAACATAGATAGCTCGCGTGTCAACAGCTGCAACCTCCGTGTCATACGGATAATTAGAATTATTTATAACTTGCTATAACAAATGTTAAATTTTCAAGGTTACATTGTTATTAATTAACTTAACGATTTTTGTAAAACTGTGAAAATTACTACTAGAATTTATTAATAAACCCGACTATTGAAGAAGATTTTTCGTATAGGGAAGCTATAAAGATGTGCCCAGGTATGAAACAATTACGCCATGTGTAATATAGGCGTAAAATATGTGTTAGTTAATCATAAGTTCCTTAGAGTTATAATTTACACACATAGTTATAAACCGGTATAGTCACGCGCATCTAGGTCAAATAATTCGCGTGATTGGACGTTAAAATGCAAGCGAATATTAAGAAACGACAGTTAGCTATCTCAGCTAAGCTCGGAGCTACACGGAAGTGTGTGGTGAAAGTGGTGAAAGCGGGAACGGGCAACATTTACCTAATCGCATGATTACGTCAACGGTGCCGATGTGAAAGTCAATGTTAGGCGGATGCCGCGCAATGACATGTCTTGTGCCGTTAGTGCTGTTGCTTGGCTAATTCGTTTTTTCGACTGACTTGTCACTGTTTGCCTTGATGAGGCATCTACAGCTTTACAGAGCTTAATGTAACCGGGCACACATGGCACATAGCTTATACGTCGTTTGAGAATCGTTTAACTAAGCTTGAGGTATCCTTCAAGTAAATTCTTAAGTAACATCTCCATGGTCTGACCAATAAAATTGTGCAGCTAGTAAAATGTCGGCACAGGTCTGTGGTCTCCTGATTTCATCGTCACTCGTGCCCATCGCCAGTGACCGTGACGCTACTAGCCATCGGCGAAGCACACGTACGAATTTGGCTAAGATGTATCTATAACTTGGCTTGTTGGCTTGGCTTGGCAGTAAATACTTGGCAAGATTGCCATCAGCCAAGTATTTACTGCAGTTTAAACTTTCATACAAGCAAAGTAAACTTTCAAAAACTTATATCTTAGGAACTAAGTCAGACCATAAACTGCGTAAACTATCGAAGTTGGCTGTCGTTATACGAGATCGATCATATAATATTTTATAACATTTAGAGACTAATTATATATATCTTATAAGTGTAAACGTGATAAAGAAAGTATTTTAGTAAATTTAGTCATAAGCATATCATAATAATCTATGCTTCGATAATGTATCCATAATAATACTATCAGTCGTAAAAACTTATTGTTTTCATCTCTCTCGATGATATGAATTGTGAACGCTGATCCTAGCTTACTTGGTCCACTTACACTTCTGGCTCATATGTGATTCCCTCCCCCTACTCTACTACAAATGTTTTATATTTTGCAATTTTAAATTTAGAAATTTATTAAATAAATTAATTAATAATGTAGCTTTAGTACATAATGTATTTTTAATTTAATTTTTATGGCATCTATGCCGTCACTATTTAAAAATAATTGTGGAATTGTCGACCTCTTCCCTTGGTACACAATGTCACATAGAGTCGACACCCTCCCCATTAACATGTAACGTGATTTATAGATGACCCCTTAGTGTAATCGGAAGATAAAATCATTGTGATTTGGGTGTCGAGGGAAAGTGGAAAGGAGTTTTATCGTAAGTTCGGTGATAGTGTATCTAAGTAGAGCGGGGCTCACATTCAGTGCAACGCCTTATCTATGAGAGATAAGTATGTTTGTTTATATTCCGTGGGTGATTGCGAATAGTGTCAACGCTCTAATTATATTCATAGGATCACTACACTAAATGGAGAATTAAAAATAGTGATACTCTACGATGGTATATCATAAGGTCGAGTAGAGCATTCAAAATCACACTGCTGGCTTAACTATTTCACAATAAACTTCGTTGTCCTAAGTGTCTCTTTCCTCGTCATTTCTGTTACTTCTTTATCGAATGTTAAAAAACGTTCTTATCGTGTTCTTGAACTAAAAACTAAATTTATCTGTCGAAAAAGTTATCTAATATTCTATATATCAGACCTACTGTTTCTTGGAATATTCGTTTAACGAATTTTAAAGTAATAATAGAAATTGTAAACATAAGTCGATGACTTCCTTGGCCTAAATTTCTAAAAGATAATAGCTATCAAGTGGAACACTTTCAACACGTATTTAAAACCGGGCCGAAATATTAGGACACTATAGCGTTCTGAGTGTTAAGGTTGACACCGTAACTTTGATATACATTTTTAAAATTTGAAAGTTAATAAGACTCACTATTTAGTTCCAAGCGTGCATGAATAATGTATTAAAATCTTTCGTAACTTTACTGAAACGTTTATATAATACCTAAACTTTCAAATATGCCGTTTTCTAGTTTCTAATGATGCAGCAATTTTACTCACAATTTTACATACATAAAAACGTTTGATTTAAACATTGCCTGATGTATGACTATATCGATTACCCGCGTCAAATTCCAGTTAAAAGGAGATTCAGTTCTTAAAACCAGACATACTAAACACCCTTATAACCTTGTACAGTATATTAACCATCGGAACATTAAGCGTTGATGAGCAGCAGTACCAATTGGATATAAACGCGATCTCAATAGAGGTAATTCGAGGCTGTGTCGGCTTCCTCATGGCGACGTCAGCGCAGCGCGCGTAGGAAACACGCGCCTTGACCCACTTGACGCGCCTCTCTACTAGCTACTAGCGCGCAACACGCAGTTATTTGAATAAAATCATTCGTGTCGACTTGCGAGATTTATTCGATATTCGAATCGATTTTTTAGGTTTAAAATTTAATTTCAAATCATAGTTAGGTTAGGTTAAATCAGGCCTTAATTTTACGTAACGTGTAAATAACTGAAGGCTACGATTAAACGATTGTCAATCAGAAACATCTAACTACTAAAATGTAAGCGATTATAAGAAGATAAACAAACAAACAAAATTAATCATTTAGGGCTTTACCATAAAAAACTTAGTATTTCAAATACATTTTAGATTAAACATAAGTCAACCCTTTCATACCGTGACGCACCCGGCAGGGATTTTTGAGAATAGGCCTAAGAAATATGATCCTGACCAAGAAATATTTATACCGAAAGCAATGTGGTACATATTTATGGTGAAACATAACCACGTTAACGACCATAATATCAATTAGCGGCAATCAAAAAGTAAAAAAATGTATTTAACTAAACAGTACTTAACTATAATTTAAATATTAATAATGTTGAGTAATAAATAAATAAATAAATAATAATAATAAATAAATAATATTTTTTGGGGTGACAGTAAACAAATTGGTTTTGAACCTATCATATTATTTACTCGATGAATCCAATTTCACTGTTAATCCGTTTTATATAATGAGCTAGTTTAAATCATAACATAGGTACATAAAAGCCGAAGTTAACTTCACGTTAACAATGTACCAATTGAACAAAACCGGCCCACTTCGATTGTTCGGAGCACAAAACACGAGCACACATGCTACACGCACGTGACATAGCATCAACCATCATAAAACAAAGTTGTCTGGACATAACTAAAATTTAATTATTATAGCACACTAGCGCCACTCTGTCAATGTCAAAAAGTAGTACAAAATGCTTGTCAAACTATCTTGTCGAGTCAATTCCTATTTTAGAGTATATTTTACATATTTTCTGACAGAATCAACTAAGATAACAGCGCTTCACTGGGCTGGGTTTGTCGCACTATAAAAAGAAATATGTAACTAGCCACGAAATATTAAAAAAATATTCGCGCATAACCAGTATCAAATCTCAATCTATACATAAACTAAAATTGGAGTGTCTTCTGTCTGTCTGTCTGTTTGTTCCGTCTAATCTCTGAAATGGCTGGACCGACCGATTTTAAGGGGACTTATTGGCAGGTAGCTGATGTAATAAGGAGTAACTTAGAATGCGTTTATTTTAGAAAAAGAACGGACAGACGGAGTCGCGGGCGACAGGTCTATACATATAATAAAATTGGAGTGTCTTCTGTCTGTCTGTTCCGGCTAATCGCTGAAATTGTTGGACCGATTTTGACGGGACTTTTATTGGCAGGTAGCTGATGTAGGATTAACCTAGGCTACATTTATTATAGATTTTTTTTTATTTCAGAAATTGAACGCGCGGACGGAGTCGCGGGCGATAACTAGTCTTACTAATATGAATGCGAATGTTTAGATGGGTGGATGTTTGAAGGTATCTTTAGAACGGCTCAACGGATCTCAACGGAAGAACACATAGGCTACTTACTAAGTTCTTTTTAATTCCGCGCAGACAGAGTCACGAACAATAGCTAGCATTTTCATATTTACAAAATATTATCAATTATTTTATCTGCAAATGTAATCAGATGTTTCGTAACAACGTTCATAAACATGTTTACAGTTAATTTTAACTAATAACGGTAAATTACCAAAACAGGTTTAATCTTTAACAAAAGCCATGCGCGTTAAGAAACAACTTCTAATGGGTTTCGGGTAAAAGACTTTATTATTACTTGTTTTAAAATAAAACGAAAATAAACATGTTAATTTATTTTTCCGAAAAGAAATCCGATCATTAAACGTAACTTAGCTGAATTAAGAACATTAGTTTTTATCTACCATAAGCGAGATTTAAATAAAACCCATAATTTAATAAATTAAAATTAAACCCGATAAGTCATCGTAAATAAACAAGGTAATAATAACTTTGACGATCACCAAGAAGTTGAATAGAACGTATCAAAATTTCATCGTGTAATTCATGTAGAGTCGACGCAAAAGCATTCACTCTTTCTCGCTTCTAATCCAACACCACGCATGCGCACTGACATCGGAGGGAGTTAATAATAGAGTCAATGACATGGAAATATTAAACAGCCCTATAACAACCACATGAGAATTTTAATAAACACCACAACATAGTTAACATCTGGTCTCCATAATAGCTTGTCATAAATATTGATTACTTTTTTTTAAATCATCCTGACCATAGACTAAGCGGGAATAAAAAAGTAATTGTAGTAAAACATTCTAAATCTAAAATGGCATTACTCAAAGCAAGCTAAATAAACTAAAGTTACCCTATATAAATTACCCTTGGATAACGAACTTATATTGATATAAACGTAATTCGAACAACAAAAACAAATTAAAAACCGAGAAATTTTATTAAATTCAATTTCGATTTTCATTTATCGAACTTGTATACGACGTCTCGGCAGCCAATTTAAGATGGCGATCATTTATTAACAACTCAAAGTTCTCGTTGGACAATAACCTTGCACAAGAATTTACAATGTGTAGTGATATGTATAAATAACTAGATAGATAAGCATTATAAAGGCCAATGTTGCAATATTGTCTTTAATTCCGATGTTATTGGCAACTTTTCAACGTTCTATAATCTAGATTTGTTCAAACATTTCGCATTTATTTATTCTTTGTACGTAAATTAAATGTAAAGTATCAAAATAATTTTAATTTTATTTATGAATCTACACTTCGGTAATATTACTTTAAATTAACGAATTATATGTACCTACTTTGTAAACGCTGTGGAGCTATTTAAAATTATACACTTTAACCCAACTTCGAACATCGGTCCTAACACTTCAATTAATATTCCTTACAAATAATATAAATACAAACAAATATTATCAAGAGTTTACTTACACTTGCCATGGGAATGTTTGTAATCCAAAAAGTTTACAATCCACTAAATGAGAGCACTGGTCACTTGTTGGCTGAGCATAACAAAGATAAAGTCACTTGCGCTACAAACACTTCACTTTACTTCGGAAAAATTTGTACACTCAATAAAATACGTGAAGGGCACACACAACAGAATACTTCACAAAATTCCACTTGACATCGTACGCTTCAAAAGTATTATTACGATTACATAAAACTACACACACCGTATCTGGGCTCACACCCAGTTCCAAGTAGGTACCTGTAACAAGACAAAGCTGTAGTAAGTTTTATGATATCTTACAAGAAAAATCTACAAACTTAATCCAAATATAACTTTATACGTCGCAACGAAGGACAACACCATATGACACGTACTCACTTGACTAGAATGAAATTTAAAGTGAGCACAAATGAACTCAGCGTAAAGAATTTCTTTGTCGCGGCGCGATACGTATAAACGAATCGGCGACTAAACGATGACTGGCTGGCGCAATGGAGGGAGCACGGGAGGAGAGGGGAGCAGACGGAGGAGATACGAGGGGGGAGACCGTCTGGTCGACTGGTTGGTCGACCTATTGGCTCGGCACTCACACAGTGATACGATCGGTAAAGTTTCTAGGTTGATTTGTTTGACGCCCACAGACCCGTTTATGCTGAAATGAATAAAGAAGTTTGAAGCGATCTTTAACACAATTTGCTTGTTTGATTTTATAGGTTATTAAACGGGCGAGACTAGTTACAGGATTGTGGATTTAAGATTAGATGTCGAGCTGAGGTGAGTGTTAGTCGACGATACAACGAGCACACGCAACCTTCAGGAGTTCTCATGGCCATGCGTTGGAGCGTAAAGGTCATCTTACTTGGTTTCTACTTCGAGCAACAATGCTTGCTTATTCAGCACAATATTATCATTGCATAGTTCAAACAAGGTCCCCGTGCCGTGCCTGCACGGACGGATATGAGGTTAACACGTATAGACGGTCGGTGCTGTAACTATCGAACAGGTTTTTATAAACTTTCGCGGGATTTATTTCGAACTAGGTTCGTGGTTAACTGAACTGGCTGTGAAATGAAGTAGATTTCGAAACATGGCAGATTACACGTGCGATAAGACGTGTTATCCGAGAGCAAGTGAAGGAAACGCCACACAATGAGATAACAGCTGCTGATAAACGTAATGCGTAAGTAAATACGAAGGGACTGAGGACTGATTACAAATGATAATTAGACGAGAATCATAATGGTTATTATAAAATACTACATTAATGTCGTTAGCATGGTCATAAAGGAACCGTCATTGGAACTATGCGAACAATTTGTTAATCAAATCTTTAAATTATGATTTAAAGAGACATACGTGATGGGTTCTTTAATTTTTTTGGCAATAGTTGATTTAAAATAGAAATTATTTACTTCGTTTTATGTTTTATTCCTCGTGGTAATCATAATTAGCGTTAGATAGAGCTGGATATTGCAAAAACGGTTGTGTTATTCAGATGTACCGTGTACATGGAATTCAACGGAGTATATTAATGACAACACATTACTCCGAGCCGAGGTGACAACGATGATCTGATCACTGAGCTATGCGGTGCTTCCATTGTTACTGGCACTGATCATTTCTTTTGACACCTCACGTCTATTATTTTTAATCATCTAATAATTGTTTTGATAAGCTAAAGTAGTGGGGATCTTTGCATTAAACTCAATTCTTTAAAAACTCAATGTTACCACGAATATAAATTTGATACAGCCAGTTTGTACCCTATGACACTGTTGTGAAGAATACAAATCTATTTACAAATTTAATAGGTAACAACAAAACGGCCATGATCACACAAAAACATGCGAAAAACCTTACTCTGTTCTAAGTAGAATAAAATAATCAAACACAAAAATAATAATAAAAATATCTTATACAGCTTTGATCAATTTCTGATCATAATCGTGTAATCAGTTGTTTGATTTATAGTCACATCCCTAATTACTTTGCAGTGACTGTTATAATGGTCATGGTTTGTTATGATTCTTGTGAATGTTGACTGGCCTAACCCTTATCGCGTTTGGGAACACATTGAAACATAAAACGTTTCCTGTCACGTTCCAATCCAGTTGCAATGACAGACATGACACAGATGTGTGGTTGTGACACACAAAATACCAGAGCCGGATCCAGGTTTTTGCTTACGAAGTAATTAATTACCGTTTAAAAATATTTCGTATGGATAAATTTAGACGAGTTTAAAATCACCTTATTAATAATACAATTTAGACGAAATCCATTAAGCATATTCAAATTAAATACAAAACAGCACAGGTAAAGGACGTTATAATGTTTGTAAGGTCAATCAATTGTAGGAAACTGGTTTTGCTATCTTAACACGAAACTAATTATAAAGTCACCTTAATTACGTTCACAACTGTCGTTTGGGCAACAGTTCTTATTACATGTACCACCTTCAACAGGAAAAAATATATTTAAATGATAAATAATTTAGGTACATGGTAATTTTTTTTTAAAGTCAAACTATAAAGTACGTATAATATATTGGTCATTTGTCCCGCTACGCACCATGTAAAACTAATATACGTTAATAATCTTCGTGGGGGTAACGCACTTGTTCGGTTCAGTTAGCAGCTCTCGCTCGCACGCGGGCATTCATGTTTTTTTGCTCCTACGCCAAGTCATCGCCTCACCACTTCTTTATTTTTAATGGCAACATAACTCGTGGCAGACTCGCGAACCTTTCACTAAATGACCGTCAAATAACGATACATAGATTCCAGTACCACAGATACAGATAAACTTTGGAGTTGAAATTCTTCAAATCAATTCGCACGTTGTCTTTAGCTGTACCAATTTTACCCACGAATATTGGCCAACAGAGCTAAATAAACGGAGGATAAAATTAAACACATTATTTTCGTCTTTGCAACATCAATATTCGAAAGTTACAAACAGATAAAAAAATAATCCAAACAAATGAAACGTTGCGACACTTTCGCATACAGACATAACCTATTTAATTTTATATTTGGATTGCAATCAGTAGCTTCGGCAGACATAATGTAAAAAAAATGACTGAGCAAAAATAGATTTATTAACTTTTATAGAAAAAAATATGATTAAAGAAATTAATTAATTAAGGAAATGCCAAAGTCTTAAAATTATAACTTTTATTTTAGCAAGCTAATAAAAAAGTTTACACAAAGTTGCATCAGAAAGCAAAATAATGTCAGTATAACACTTACATAGTTAGCTTTTTATTTTTGACCTCCAATTTGTGACAAAATCCTAAGTCAGCAGATTTTAACCATATCAGTATATTACACATATCAGTAACTTGCAAAAGTCATAGTAACATTTTTTTATTTTAAGACGAACATAGCAGCACGCGCGACTGCCAACACGAAACTGAGACCTGTCGGAGAGAAAGTGACCGTTTCCAGGCGATTACTTTCCAAGTGGCCGTGCGGTTTTAGTTCGTGCCGGCTCTGGAGTCTACCGTTACCCTCTTTTGCGCAACGTGGTTGTGTTTAAAGTTCACGTGGCAACTATGCGCCATCTCTCGGTTATGTAAATAAATACTATTATGATTTTACTAGCGTTTGCCTCATGGTAATCAGCGAACGTATCTAAAGTACGTAATAAATAATTCATTATTATCTGCATGTATTATAAACTAGCTGTCGCTCGCGTCTCCGTCCGCGCATTCTATTTCTAAAATAAACGTTGACTAAGTTACTCCTTATTTCATCATCTACCTGCAAATAAAATTCCCGTCAAAATCGATCCGGCCATTTCAGAGATTAGCCGAAACAAACAGATAGACAGAAGACACTCCAATTTTATTATATGTATAGATAAAGGTTTAAGTCTAGTCGGTTGAATTGTAAATGCTATACCAAATATGTTACTTACGATTGAATGATTCGTGGAGGTTTATGGGTTTTCACTAAAACATTGTGTCATCATTCATATTCTCCTTGAACGAACATGTTTTGTACAGCTGTGTCGTAAATGGAAACACACAGTTTGTGCTTGTTCGGAAACAAAATAAGGTAAACTGTTTATTTATTTTTGAACAGTAGTTTAACCACTACATTTACAGAAATATAATCTGATAAATGTTATTTTGATATACTCGTATAATAATTCTGTTTTCCTCTGTCCATGGCTATTTCCTGAATGGTCTTAGAACGTGATATTAATTGTATTGTTTTACTTAATTGGAATGTATTCTCGATTTTCCTATTCCGTGCTTTCCTTTCACAAGTTACTGTCGTTTACCAATACAGTATTGTAACATTAAAAGCCCTTACTTACATGTAGATTTTGGTATGGAAAGCAACCATTGAATTAAACAGAAATGTCTTTGAATCGTATATTTTTATCTCTATCTATATTAACATTAATCTAATGCGGAAGAGTTTACACACTTATCTTACTATCAAATGGATTTAAATTATTAGTTTTTAGATAGAATTCCATTACTAAGGAGGCATATACACAGTAATGTATATCTAACGAGACCACTAGTCCCGCTATCAGTCTCTCCTGTTGTCCCCAACAAAGCCAACATAATCCCGTTTTTGCAATACGTCTAAACAATAATTTATTTAATGTAATACGGAGGGAATGCCGCGAATACAGAGAATTTTTTGATTTCGTATTTTGAAACAACGTAAAAGGGAACCTTGAATAAGAATATTCTAGTGTAATTCTCCAGATGTCCCGCCTTGACAAAAAATGGGCACGTTATGTATCACTTCTTTATGATTTTTAGTAACTAAAATATTGCGACAATTAATATCGGTAGAAACAACTTACAAAGTTGATATTGCTTTAAGGTATTTATTATTTATAGAGTAGCGTCGATATCGATTTTTTTTGTCGAAAGCCACATGAATTATAATGTTATCTATATGGCGGTGTCAACGGCCGTACGAGGACGAAGGGAATGCCCTCCGCACGTCGACGAACTCACACCGTACACATGTGTCGCAAATATTGCGAAAAATAATAAGTACAACGAGTTATAAGCCAGTTTATACCAGAAGCACCTGTTAAAATAATATTTCTCATCCAAATTAAATATTTCACGGTAAAAAAGAGTACAGTAGAGTCACTTTATTCGCGGTTCCGTTACCTGCGGGTAATTTTTTTTTTACTAAATCTTATATTCAAGGCAAAGCATTTGCTATTCGCGGTTGCTGACATCATATTCTATTTATATTGTGTGTGTAAAATAATTAAAAATATTAACAAACATTAACTTGTAACTATAAATATATATTTCATACTGTTAAAATTATCAGAGTACCTTTATACTATCTTAAATAAAATTTTTTTTGGAAATCTTGGAACGTAACCCATTTTCATAGAAATTGCTTATAGAAATCCTACACACGCGGATTCAACACAACGCGATTCAATCAAAAATTCTACACACGCGGATCAGATTTTCGGAATGTAACCGCATGGAGTAGAAAGATCTTACTGTATACACATATATACAGATACAATTTGGTATTTTTTGGGAAAATACGTATAATAAGTAACAAATAATATTGTCGTATTATAGGAATTTTATTCCGTGGATAATTTTTTATGAATATTCTGCCATCTGACAGTTCAGTTCGGTAAACGTAAAAACTACGAACTTTTGTATAAAACAGTATGAGATCATAATAGTAATCAAGAAAAAAGTCACGAAAATTTAAGATTCAGTAGTGGGATGGTATTTGTTGCCGTTATAAGAACGGTCAGTTGGGGACCGACGGCCGCCACGCATACCAATTCTGTACACGAATTTAACTGCACAAAAAACATCATTACATGCTTGTACTCATTCTCGCGTACTTTAAAGATATGGCTGCAATGACATTTATTGTTTTTTTTAAATAAAAAACTTCGTATTACTCCAAAAATATAATTAAACACTATTTAGTTAAATACCTATTATAACTCTTTGACCGTCCGTGACTCGGAGGTTATAATGGGTTAGGTGGCACCAGACTTGTAATCTGCAGATCCTGGGTTTCGAGTCGCTATGTACCAATATTTTATACAATTTTCGAATTTCATTATATTTATCGAACGTTGTTACGGCAAAGGGAAACATCGTGATGAAACCTTCACATATCTGCGAAATTCAAAGATGTGTGTGAAGTCAACCTTAGTGGGCCAGCATGGTTGACAAAGGCCTATTCACCCTCAACTTAGGGTAGGCTCCGAGCCCCTCAGTGGGGTCGTACAACGAGTTATACGTTGGATTATGGACGTCAACGTGGTCATGTATTTCACCGTAAATATGTATCATAACATTGTTTTATGTATATGTACTTTATTATTTATCCGTCAAGACCGTATTTACCAAGCCTAAGCAAAATAGTAAAGATTTGTGAAAAAATCCGCGCCATACGCAAGTCACGGTATAAAAGGGTTGACATATATTTAAGCTAACTGTATAAGTTTCCTATGGCACCAATTTTCTTATTTAGGTACGGTAGAGTTGTATAAAACAATGGATCAATGTATAAATTTGTGTATATTAAGGTATCGAAGTGTTTAGATAGTAGTATAATTCAATTGTCGGTGATCTCAAAGACATCATTAATCAAAACACTTTAAGCAAACTTATTACATCTCATATCTGGCCAACCGACATAAAACTGGTCCCATACAGTTCCTTGGGAAGTACATAAATCATAGCTACCTTCTCATGTGACACGAGTACTGCTAAATTAGAAGCAATCAGTGTCAACGACGGCCTTGTGTAAATGGGACGTGTCTTCCGGAGGACCACATCTAATAATATAGCAGGTATATTGATTCTTCTGTTTACACGAAGCGTCTTGTGTTATATTTCGTTCTTTATCTCTGTCTAATGATGTCTTTGATTTTATAATCGTGAGTAATTTATTTTAC